>JAAXYV010001067.1:0-10259 GCA_036851875.1 Novacerus sp. FZ-2019
GTATAATAATTTCTATCCCTCATGCCTACAGTGTAATAGAAAACGCAGAGGGCTTCCTCAAGATTTTAGAAACTTTTTTAAGGAACCATTTGGTTCCTTTGAAGCGCTCCTTCAGATTTTTCATTTTACTGTTCCTATATTTAAAACAGGTAGCAAATTAACGCTTGCTTTAATAAGTGTTCATATTCAAATACTATATAACTTTGACCTTGACCTCTGACCTTAAAAATTTGACCTGCTGTCTCCATTTTCGAACCTAACATTTCTACTGACCCAACTAGACAATGTACCAACCGAAAACGCAAAGCGCTTCTTTAGAATTTTAGAGCCTTTTTCAAGAAGCCAAAGCCCACCTTCTGATTTAACATTTCACTGTTGTTGCATCAAAGCAGGCTTAAAATTAGACCCCGTTTCACTGTACAAAGACAGACAGACGGACATGACAAATGCAATTAAAAATAGGACGAGCTAATAAAAGATATCAATTATTGTACTATTCCTCTACTATCCGTGGAACGTTATAGGTATAGCTGGTGCTCGCTATATGGTTCTTCAGATGTAGGGAAGATAAAGTGGTTTCGAGACAAGATATATAAATCGAATAGTACACTACACTACATTGAATAGAGCTATAGTACATAATATTATGTATAGCTATATAACTAGTAGCTTAGCTTCGATTGTACAGAACTGTGGAGAGAGAGAGAGAGAGAGACGAAGCTGGAGGAGCCGAGGGGGAAGATATATAGGTAGACAAAAGCCAAGAATAATCTGCCATTCACAATTTCGCAATTGGTGTGCTGCTGCTGGGAGGGATTAATCATTAATAAAATAATATTTCACTCTTTCACTTCACATGTCTATAGGTGCTATATTATCTTTTGCTGTATTGTCTTCCCTACGCTGTAATATACCAATTGTGCTATGGGAGGACAAGAGAAGGTTAGCTTTAGCTTGAACAGACAACTCTGGCTTATAAGGAAATATTATTAGGCATTATTACTATTGCACTCGCTCGCCTCACTTGAACTGAGTTTAACTTCAGTCAATGCAATGGGTAGGGACCTAGTATAAAACAAACAGCAAAAGTGAAACGGTGTTTGTGATTCATGACCAATTTTGAACTAATGGATGCCAGCATGCGAGCCAAACCAGCCACAGGATATTATAATATTTGCAAATTACCGCTAAACACACTTTTGACTGACTATGAACTTTTTAAGGATCCAAAGACATTTGAAAGAAAGAATACTAAGAAATATTATTACTCCACAGTAAATTTCTTACTTGCGTTGCGTACCTACCTATATATTAGAGGTATAGGAATGTACAGACTGACTCACTCAGCACAGTTTCTGTTTCTCTCTCTCTAGTGTAATTCAATTGGGTGAATACAAGATGCTTGTTAAATAAAATGAAAAAATAAATAAGTGGGGAGTGTACGCAGATTAGATTTTGAAGCTTAGAATTTCAGAGGCAGAGGAAAATAGTCGTGATGAAGTAGTGATGATGGTAAGTTAAGTAGAGCGGAAAAGTTAATTGGACCTACCTTTTTATTTATAGCCTGCATGAGCATGATTTCATTGAATTAATTCTATAATAGACAAGTCAGTGGGTCTTGTGTGTTTGTTAGGTTGTGGCTGCCGTGGGCTCTTAGGCTGCTGCTGTTTTTGTAGTCAAACTAACTACTGCGTTTCGGTCTTATGAATAAGTTTATGACTGTTTAAGTATTGTGCAGGCTCTTTAATTTTGACCTGCTCACCAATCTTAATTTTCATCGGTAAAGGAAGAGTACAAAACTACAGAAAGTCTTCGTTTATGTATGGAAAAATCATAAATTAATCTATTTTTGTACAGTAACTGTTCAAAATTATATATTAATTCAAATAATTAAGTAAATATTTCAATTGATAACTAATTAGCTCGAAGACCATGACTTTGAAGGCGAATATACACTTAAACCTGAACGCAGATAGTGTAATCCATTGATTTACTTTCTTTAATTACTAATGAATTAAAACTGTTTAATACGCATTTTTAAGTGAATAACGAGTTGTATATTTCTTTGTAGTAATTTTTGATTTGAATTCTTCTTGGAAAGGAGAATTTCTTTTAATTTCTACATCCAAAACCTGTCCAATGGGATTCATGAGTACATAATTTACATCCAATCTATAAAATTGTCTTGAGTTGATCAGTTTTATTCACTCCATTGCATTCTTCTTAGACAACTTGCATATTCTTTTAAGCTGAGTTTATTTAATTTTTCCTCACTTGACTTACGAGTTTTTCATACATATCAAAATTCTGTCTAAGTGCAAGGACCCGTACGCAGTACGGGTGAGCTCACCTATACGTAAAACAAAGTGTACAAGGAAAGTAGCTTCATTCAGCCATTCTCCAATCCACTGCAACCTTAAACTATACCTACAAATGGTTTCGGCTCCGCTCATTGCCGCTGACTGTATAGTGAGCTGAGTGAAAACTTTATTGACTCAAGTAAGGTGCTGCATTTCACCACAGCTTGCTAAGACATCGGGAAGATCAAGGTAAATTGAATAATTGCAGTAATCTGAACTCGAATTAGTACCTAAAGGCTAACATAACTTAATGCAACACAGGGTTGAATGTTGAATTGAAATGAACAAGAACAATAAGAGCGACCCAAGACCCAGAGAGCGCCGAGCGGCAGGCAATAAGTAAGGGTCAGACAAGGCGAGGCAGTTGGTGGAAAAAGGAAAGGAAAGACTAACCTAACGTAACTTAAACACTGAATTCAAGGAACTTACGTTACTTATCTTCCCTGAACTGAACTGAAGTCAACAAGAACATGAATCATTTCGTAGCAACTAGCCAGCCGGTCTGATTGGATTCTATGTATATAAATATATTATAAGTAGCTAGGTCCCTACATACATACAATACAAATCCTTATATACCTACCTCCCTATAAAATATTATATCTACCTACTACTGACGGTCCACCGTATCTTGGAGTGAAACCATGATATTTAGTGGTCAACAAGCTTGATTTCTACGTATTCTAAGATAGAAACCATACGCCTCAAACACATACAAATTCTCCTATCCCACTCCATACGAAATCTATCAAGTTAAAATAAATCCCCAGTACTACTACCATTTACAATGCAATTCCAAGCAATGTTTTGTATATTATTATTACCTACCTACCTATATACCTTCTCTACTCGTCTCGTCACTCATCGTCAAAGATATCTATCCATCCTTGGTCTTATGTCATAATAAAATAATATCATGTATGTATGTGCAGGTATGTATGTTTACGCATATGTGAAATGTGTTTGTTTCTTTCTTTCTTGCCCTGTATATATTCTATTCTGTCTATGGTGAGGTGAAGTGAATTGAAAGTTTATGATGGCATGTAGGTATGTATATTGTATGTAAGTAACTAAGTACTACGTAAAAGCATGCATTGAAGGAAAAGAGACAACGCAAGGAGAAGGAACTATATAGCTATTATGATTACTTTAGTTAAGTTGAGAATGTTATAACAATATTATATGAATACCTATAAACATTTCCTTTATTTTGCCCGTGCATAAGGAGAAGAAAGGAAAGAAGAATAATAATCATACTACAAGAGCAACAATACGCGACAGGTAGGCTTAAAGGCAAAGGCAAAGGCAAAGGCAAAGTAAAATAAAATAAAGGTTGCTCTGTCGGCCTTTCTCTCTTAATAGAATAGCATTGAGAGTGTAGATAAAAATATGACTGTTTTATTTTTATTACGTTCATAGTATAATGGGTAATGTTGCTTAGGATAAACAGTAGGCAGGGAGGGAGGTATAATTTGATATCAGCACATCATTTGTGAATTGAATTGCCATGCCATGCCATGCCGTGCCATGCCGTGCCTTGCCATGCAATAGTCTGGAATTGAATGCCATGCAATGCCTTGCCTTGCCATGGCATGCTATGATATAATACGATATGATATGATATTATATGCACCACACTAAACAATGCCATCCCATAATATATTATGTGTGCATATAGCAGGAGAATAAAGCATTATAAAAAGAAGAAAGAGCGAAAGAACTCATAGAAATAACATAATAATATTATATTTTATGCACCACCACTTTATCTGTTGGCTGCAGTGGTAGTGTGTATGTATGTATGTATGTATGTATGTAGTATTAACAGATATTATTGTAAAGTGGACATATTGTATGAATGTGGATGTAAGCATACTTGTATTATATACAAATATACATAATGGGATTGCTACGTAAACAACATTATAATTTAGACAACTACTGAAGAAATCTTATTATCTCTGGGGACGGCATATAATTCGTTAGTATAGCCTAGGAGATATACCTTTTTATGTATTGAGATGTATTGAGGACTTTCTGCTACCCCTGCATAGGTGGGAAGGTATGACTCCTAGGCTATACTGACGAATTATATGCCGTCTGGATAGTTATAAGAATCCCTCAGTACAGAATATATATTATATTATATGTATGTATGTATGTATGTTAGAGTTAGTTATGATTAGTTTAGTTTAGTTTAAGGTGCTGTTGGCTTTGGTTGGGTGGCGTTGGAAAAATCGGAACGGCAAAGACACAGAGGAGACTACTCCACTGCTGGCAAACCTGGAGTGGAGCTGAGCAAAAGCAATGTCATAAAGTATTCCAGGTAATTCTACCTGTCGGAGTGCAACATGAACATACAACTTGTCAAAGAGAACGAACCAAGAACTTTTTCATGCTCTTGCTTTTACAACAACCTTGCCTTTGCCTTCTTACTTGTGTTAAGTTGAGTTGAGTTGAGTTGAGTTGAGTTGAGTTAACTTAAGTTAAGTTAAGTTAAGTTAAAGCTTCCTTTGCTTGTGCTGTACAAGGCTTATTATTATTATTGCCCTATAGTTGATAGTGAATGTTCTTAGCTTTTGGCTTGAGTTTAGTTAGTGATGACCGATCTATAGAGAGAGAGAGAGACGTTGTAGAATTGAGTTGAGTAGACCAGTTTGTATTTGTATTATTATAAAAGCCTTTGTTCGTAATATTGAGGAGATAGACTATTAACTTTTTACATTGTCCATTGGGTGGGATTGCTTTGGTTTGGTATATAACTGCAGTATACTAAAGTACATTAAACATGAGTGTATTGTGCATATGGTTGCAGTTAGTTTATGGTATCTACATTTATACATAGGTAGGTATGTATTGTATGAGTGACAGAAGCGATAGTGAGTTTGAATTTAGTTGAAGTGAGGTGAGGTAAGGTTAGGTGAGTGACTATAGAAAAATAGAGTGTAATGAAAACCACAAGCAAAAGCAAAGAAAGCAAATGAAAAAAAGTAACTGTCTCTTGGCATGTAAATAAATCCCGAGTCCACGTATTCACAATTAGCCTGGATAGAGCGAAACAGATTAGGGGATTTAGCAAAATTGGTGCTCAATTAAGTATTCTTTATTGAAGTTATGTTATGTACATGGGGAGTTGAGTGGCCGTTAATAGGAACTACTAGGTACTACTCCTCGGAAAACCACACATGCGATCCCTTGCAATTCAATAGAATCGAAGGAAATAAAGGAATATTATTGTAGTCGGGCAAAGAGTAAAGCCTAAGCTATTATACTATTAGACTTTGAGCGGAACACAAACAACCCATCATCTATCAATTCATCCATATAATACAATCCAACCCAATCCAATTCAATTCAATTCCACCAAACGACTACTACTACTACTACTATTACTACTGCTACTACTACTGCTACTACTACTAATACATATACAGTTAACGAAGCAATAAGGCACGGAAGTCCAACAAACTTACTAAATAGCTTTTATCATATCTCAACTCCTTTAAGGTTAGGTTATTTCCTATCCTATAACTATTTCCCGTTTTCATCTTTTTCACCGGGAATTCGGCTGCGACTGGCTATGGTGTGGTAATATACTGGTCACCTCAAATAATAAAACTCTCGCTCGACTTTATTATTCTTTCTCTCTCTCTCACTCTCTACATTCAATCTACGCAAAATGCATACATACACACATATAATAGAGCATAAAGTAAAGAGCCTATTAGGCACTTGACGTGCTCCTTTCAGATAAGAAGACTAGCTTAAAACCACCAAACTCTAGAGAAAAGTATACGGGGAAGTAGTACTTAGTACTCACTACCTACCTACCTACCTACCTACCTACCAAATACCCAACTACATACATACCTACATACATACATATATCAAATAACATAACATAAGTAAGTATTAAGGAAGGATTGAGAACGAAAGAGGCCTTCAAAATTTCATCGATTGAATAAATTAACCTATTAATTTATTCGCGAGGCGCTCGCTCGCTCTTTGTGAGCAATTTGGTCAAGCTCATGAAAAAGATATTAACAGGTTTTCCCAGAATTGAAATGGGAGGAAAGGCACCGCCACCACCACCACACACACAACACAGCTTAGCTTTTAGCTTACCTTAGCTTACCTAACTCAAACACTCTGCCTAAGACCTACCTATTAGAGGCAGCAGGTATAGTATAGGATTCATTGCTTCATGCTTTCCTTAGTGTTTCATTAGTTTCTTTGCTTTGCTTTGCTTTGGATATACCTTGTCTTCTTCATTTGCTTTGCTTTGCTTTGCCTTCCTTGGGTTCAGTACAAATGGAAACCATGCAGTAAAATAAATTGTGGCGAATAAATACAAGCTTATATCTATATAGGCATACCTACAGTATGGAATACAGACTTTGGTGCCTACTTTTAGTTGTTCCTTCCTTGCTTACTATTTACTTAGTGGTCGTAGTAGTAGTAGTGGTAGTAGTAGTAGTATATCAAACAAGAAATTAAGAGGAGATGAAGACATGGAATAAAGTTGGCACACAATATTTATACTAGTAGTAAAGTAAGTAAGTAGTATACCAAGCAAAGATAAGTCTACTTACTAGTGCAGTGCCGCAGTGATGCATCTAGTCTGTTGCTCTACCCATAGACAGCATAAAGTTATACTGACTGACAATGTAATTGTATATACCTATACGTAGTAAGTAACTATATTATATTCATGTCATAATGGCAATGGCAATGGAAATGGCTCATCATGGGAGGAAGAGTAGAATAAGAAAGACAAAAAGGAATAACTAACTACATAGGTAGGTACTATACATGCATAGGCTAACATCATAGGTGAGCTGTGTTATGTATATGTATATGTACTACTCTATTCTTATAATAGTTTACATTTTAGTATGGATTGGGATTTACGAAATTTAAACTCTTATAAAAATCGGGTAGTACTTCTAGCATGTATTATTATATTGGTATTGGTCCACTTGAGTAGTACCTATAGCCATAGGTAGTAAGTTTGTAAGTAATGGAGAGAGGGATAGGAAGAAGAGTATATTTACATGTCTGCAATTGCACATATGTAGTTTGTTTGTATAAACATATAATAGTATAGGTATATTATTGCATTGAGAGCAGAGAAGTTAAGTTACCTAAGTTAGTTAGTAGAAGTAGAAGTGGAATAAAGATTGAGTTTGAGCAGGTTGGTTGGTTTGGTTGGTTCAATTCATTGCATAGTGTAAGTGAAGTCAAGTGAAGTCAAGCCTCTAGTTTGTATTGTGGGGTAATACAGGTAAGTATAGTATAGAGTGTAGTATAGTGTAAAATAGTATAGTGTAGATGTATGGAGACTGATGTGAGTGTGTTGTTGAGTTGTTGTATGAGTTGAGTTGAGTATTATTTAAGTAAAGTAGTTGTGTTGTTCCGTTCGAATCCGACGAACGGACGGATGCTTTGGCTTTTGGCTTTGGCTTTGGCTTCATGGGATGAATTCATTTCATTTCATTTCACTTCACTTGACTTCACGGGAAATGTATTTACGATGCTATTGAGAAGAATTAATTGAGCCAGTTTTTCTCTACATGATGGGTGTGTAATTGCGTGCAGTTGAACCAAGTTTAAGCCGTCTCTTAATTATTATTTCACATTGGATCCCTCCTAAAATGGATTCCTGACAAGAATGGAATAAGAAAAGAAGACGTTAGCTCATAGCCAAGGCAAAGCCAAAAGTAAACCCAACTATACATACACCATACATATAGAGCTGCATGCATACTTATTACTACGTACATTATATTACATTACATTACATTCAACCACATAGCCCACATAGTATAGTTTTGTATATAACAGAAGTCTTTGTAATGTAGGTACATTAAGTATGTATATAGACTCACTTTAAAAGCTCTGTGTCTGTCTGACTCTATAAAAGTCTCTTTACCCTCACTGACTCTCCTCTTCTCTAATAAGAGTATATTAATAACATAAGAGAATGATATTATGGGATTGGATGATATGATGAGTCAGTTAAGTATGTAAGTATGTAAGTAAGTAAGTCAGTATATAGGAGGAAGAAGTATGTATGTATGAAGAGACCGGCGGAGGGATGAAGAAGAACAAGAGAGGGAAGAAAATGAAACTAAAAAGTACCCATCCATCTTAAGTCTGCGGTCGTCTCTTTTCTCCACAGGTACCTCACCTCACCTCACTCAATCTTTGGATACATTATCTCAATCCAACTGTTTAAGAGCTGAGCTCAGTTTCCCGTAAAATCTCTTGTATTCATAATGCCTATTAATGCTTTTGACAGTTACCGTCTTCACCAACAGATTAGCGCCACCCTGAAAACATTCTCTTCTGTAGACCACAAGACCAGAGCTTCACCAAAGCCTTTTCTACAACCAGTACAGTACATTACATTAAACTACACTACACTCACTACACTACACTATCTACACTGCCTACACATATTAAAATCTATATGTATGTAGGTTCATAAGTATATGTATAATATGTAGGAGTAAGAAAGAGCATATAGACATCTATCTCCCTTGCTTGCATCTTACTTAATTTTGATTATTTTTTTTCTTCATTGCAACTCATCTTTCTTCTCAATTGTTGTAATCATGGAAATTCTCTTTGTTCCCTTGCTCAGAACAAGTCATCATAAAAACATGATTTGTATTTGTATTTCCATTTGTAGATATTTGTAGGTGCGTAGCCTGTAATATATACATACATACATATATACATACTAAGGAATTCTTATAACTTTTCCAGACGGCATTCAATTCCCAGGTATATCCTAAGAATCATACCTTCCCACGAATTCAGGGGTAGTAAAAAGCATTGTAATACTCCTCAATAGGTCTCAATGCATAGGAAGGTAGGCTACACTGACGAATTATATGCCGTCTGGAAAAGTTATAAGAATCCCTCAATACAAACATACATACATACATACGTACATACTTGCAGACATACAACATAATAAGCTACTTTTATTAAAATGCAATTGCAATGTTGTATGCTATGTATGTAGTAATTTTACATGGGATGAATTAAAACCTACTCACGGATGCTAATTAAATTTACAGGAATAATAATAATATACAAATAAGAAGAATCTCCCTGCGAGGCATGTACAGAACAGACATGCCATGCCATAAGACAGCATACGAAAACATATCAAAACTTATGCATATTTATGAATATTTTTCTAAATGATGATGTTAGAGAATTCAAAGGGGAGGATCTCTGGGTTGGATGTTGAATGTTGGACCGACTGAAAGGCCTGGTCTGGTCTCAGACTTCACTTTGGCTTCAGCTCAAATGATTCCAAGTCACTTCTTTGCGCCTCGATAGACTTGAGAGTGAAGATCAGACAGCACACAGAGTCCATCATGACGTTCACTTGACTTCCCTTCTCTTCTCTTCTCTTCCCTTTACCTTGCTTGCTGATGTGATGATCATCATCAGCATGATGATAGGGCAAAAAGGGACAATGGTGATTTTTCCTTGTATTATTCTGGTGATTAAGATGTTGTGGAGTTTTTCTAAACGTATCTATTGAGCAGCTAATGGGCACTGCATTGATTCTCAATTAGACAAGGCATTTATGGCTATTATGCTCTCTCTCTCTCAATCTACGTCTATATCTTCAGTTCTCCTAGTTCCATCACACCACAGTACATATATAACAAAATTACCCTTTCCTCACTCCTCATTGATATCTCTATTCATTTATTTCCCACATCCCTATTCTATATCTTGTCAATATCCATACAGTCACAGTCTAAGTTGAAAAGAAATTTCCCTATTAATACATTTATAATTAATATAATAAAAAATCCTAATATAGAACTTGTAATTGAAATTAAATCCTAAATATTCGTATTATCAAAAATA
>JAAXYV010001068.1:0-10259 GCA_036851875.1 Novacerus sp. FZ-2019
ATATGCGCCTGCTCTGAGCAAATTTTATAAAATTAGCCTCTAGGTCAAACATGTTTAAATTTATAACTAAGCCAAAATTAGCAGAGATTCTCTACATCCAAGTCATGGGTGAGATTATTTAGGAACACATGGTTCACAGACTGTACTGGTGTTTTGCATTTAATAACAAGATGGATGCTTCCTTTCGACCCATTCTGTGACAGATAGATAATAGAGAGTGTATATACAAATAAATCGTCACACTCAGCTATGGGTTGACACACACTTGATTTGGTTTTCAAAACGAAGCCATAGAGTTTGAAAGCATTTCAACTCGCTCTCGTTCTTGTTATTGTAAAGTGGGGAGTGGGAACTGAAGTTTTGAGACTCCACTAAGCTAAAATCCCTCACTCAGCCGAACAGGTAAATAGAATAACGTAGCAGAAACTATATTCGATAGATATATAATATGCAGTTCATTAGACCACGGCGCAGCAGAGTATACAATTCGCACCGCGCAAACAAACTGAAAATACCGAAACTGGCAGAGGCATAGAGAGAGCTTGTCATTGCACTATCTGAGCTATAGATATTATTGTAGTGTTGTACATAGAGAAATACTGGGTCGCACTCGAGGTCGTTTGTCGCCTAGGATTGGCAGTTCGGAAACGAGAATTCATGATGAATGATCTCTTGCATGACTATTTTATCGTCAACTACGTCACATGCTGATTTAAAATCACTCATTTTCTTAGCAACACATTCACCACAAATTCACATATGTCAACCTATACCATTATCCTAACACTTTTCATTACCAATATCAAGGTGAGTTTACACACTACGTCTCTGTTGGGGGCTCACAATCACAACCAAGTTCCAAGAAGAAGTCATATAATTGGTAACTGCTAAAGTGTGATTTCGTGTTTTTGAGTAACACAAATATTTCCATGTGGAACTCTAGACCTTTGAAGACCACCGTTCACCAAAATTCACAGAAATGACTACTGC
Source organism: Novacerus sp. FZ-2019 (assembly GCA_036851875.1). Lineage (NCBI taxonomy): Eukaryota > Metazoa > Arthropoda > Collembola > Entomobryomorpha > Tomoceridae > Novacerus > Novacerus sp. FZ-2019. Next base: position 991 of record JAAXYV010001068.1, read on the forward strand.
TTCCGAAAACATTTATCGCAGGAGAATATTATTATACTGCACTAACAACATGACTATTGGAAAATTGGAGTTATTTAATAATACCATAAACAAGGATTCCAAGAAAGTAAATATTTACAAATCGTTTCGAAGTATTATATATTCATTAACATGTTTGCATTTCCATAAAATACGCTTACTGTTTCTTACATATAAAGAATATTTTATGACGACTTTTGTAGTTAGCGTGTATAATCGCTTCGCTTACGCGTTATGGATACTCATTCGGTATGAATGTTTTTTTAGCTTGGTATTATGTTCACCATGTGAAGGAGTTTATTGACAGTCAAGGAAAATGCAGTGAACCTAAATTAACTTGCTTTGGTGGCACTGGAATTCCCAAATGTTGATTGCAAGAAGTATGGCTTTTATTTATAAATTTGACCTAAATTACCGATGATTCCAATGACATCTATTTTAATATTCAGTCCAATTAATTATGTTGCTTACTGTGATAACACTCATCAGTACTCTTTGAATTCGTCTGTTGAATATTTTACTTGTATGAATGGAGCTCCTTGTGTGTTTGTAACGTAGAGTGGGAGTGAGAGAGAAAAGTAAGGCAAAAATGATTAGAGTACTAAGCTGTAAAACATGTGGTTAGTAAGACTGGATGAGTGTAAAAACAGTATAGTTTTGCCGAGTGGAATGTTTGCTTTTCCAACATAGCCCAGACGAAGGAAAGCAGACAGAATGACAGCTAGTAAGAGTCAGATAGACTGGGAGAATGTGGTTGAAAAATAATGAGGAAAGTTGTCTTCGCCTTCGTGACCGTGTCGTGAGTGTGTATAGCTAAATATAGAAGGTAGAGGGAAATGGTAAAATATATTATATAGTGTGCACAGTGTTTACTTACCAGAAAATAGACAGCAAAAGGCATGACAACAGCCGCGACAAGGAGGTCGGCAACAGCTAAACTGACAATGAAGTAGTTCGTCACATTCCAGAGAGATCTTTCTCGCTTTACACTGAGTATCACGAGGACGTTCCCAAATATAGTCACTAAAGGAAAAACCATGAGGAAAAGAGCCCAGTAGTTATGGCCCAGTGAATCTCCGTCCTCTGAAAAAGTTGTATTCCCCTGAAAGTCTGACTCATTCCCAAAACTGGAATTACCGTCAATGTCCACCATACTGGTGGAGTCATTAAAAGTGAAGGGAAGACTGTAAGGAGCAGCAACAGCAATAGCAGAGTCCTCAGCCGTTCCATTTCCAAACAAGTAGGATGAGTCCAAAAATGATAGTGGTGACGATGATGATGATGATGTATCTCCACTAGAATCCAAATTACTTAGAGTCTCGTTGAGACTTGAGAAAGCATTAATTTTACTTTGATTAGTCATTTCCAAGTGGAATGGATTTGCTGCGGATGTGTTTGTGATGGAGTGAGGGGAAGACGCATTGTAATGAATTGCAGTGGAAGACGGCCACGGCCACCTTGGGGTCACAGAGCTTGACGAAGAAAGATTTGTGGAAGAAGGGATTTTAATATCCTGGCCATTCGTCCAATGAAAATCTTCTGAAATATTTGAGGTTAGTGATGATGGAATAGTGGAAGAGGAGACAAAATCCGTTGAGTTGGGAGTAGACATTGACATTGACCCTTGGGTTGAAGGAGACATACTGCTGTTGCTGGTGAGATGCTGAGTAGCAGCCGTTGTAGAGGTTGAGATATAAGTGGCATTGCTGCCAAGAATCCGGGACCAGGAAAGTCCTTCTTTTGCTGTGGTGGTGGTTGTGGTGGTGGTGGTAGAAGGAGAAGGAGAAGTGGAGGAGGTCTGGATACTCTCCAGAGCACTCATCGCGGTTTCAATTAGACTAGTCTGAACACCAGCACCACGGCTACTACGATTTGCTGCTCGAAATGTTTTCATTGCAGCTTAACTTCAGTGTGGGGCTTGAACTTGTTGTATAGAGTTGAATTGAAGTAGAACGGGAGGATAACTATATTTCTGTTTCTCCTACCTCCTGGGTTGTGGTTGCTTCTCTGCTTTCACTCACATCGTAAATTATCTCCACTTCCATCCTGTTCCCTCTACTGCTTTCACTTTTAATCCAACTTTTCACTCTCCCTTCCTAAACTAAACCGTATTGTACTACTACTACTACTTCTACTGTATAGTACTTTACTATGCTGTATTGCAATGGGTGGCTTGGTTTCTTGACTGCAATTTACTTTTACTCTCTGAGTTCAGGTTTAGCTAAGCTTAGTAGAGTTCAAGTGAAACGATAAAGTTGCTGTTGTACGGCCATCTCACACACTAGCGGTTTCCTTTCCTTTCTCCGGCTTTCTCTCCTTCTCTCACGTCTTCAAGTTAGTCCATCTGTAAAAGTTATTTCAGTTAGATTATGGCAACTACTTCACAATAATATCAGCACAAGTCAAGTCAACGCTTTACAGATTACTACAGTACACAGAGTCGGCCGCACAATGCACTCCACTCTCAAGTCAACAGCTTAACAATAACACAGTGGAGATGCTAGACTGAGATTTAATATATCTCCTTACTTCCTTCCTACTTCTTTTGAAATACCTCATAAATTCACTTCTCTACATTTATATGGAACAGCTTACGTTTGACTTACAATTCAAGTTCTTTCCACAGGAACAGGGTGAGACTGAGACTCAGTGAACCGTCAACTATGCAAATTCACTACAGCGGCCCTGAATTTTCCACCACTCTGCACACGAGATATGATAAAATACGATCCAAAGTTCACTCAGATCATTAAACTAAGTCAAGTTTCTAGTTATTTACATAACTCAATGAAATATGACTCTGTGATTTTGTTTGGATTTCTTGAACTTAAGATCTGCTCCCATTCAAAGTATTAGTATAAATCCTGTTTATATATCACATAATTATTTATAAGCTCTCTCCTTCCTTCTTACCTACTTCCTTTCTCAGATAAAGTCTAAGACCTAAAGCGTATTTAAACCCAGTTCAGATTAAGTCAAGTCAAAATTGCTTGCAAACAATCTAAGTCAATGTTCAGCTCAGTTTCTCTCCTCCATCGTGTTCCACCTTGTAGTGAGTTCATGGTTAAAAGGATGTGGCTGAACTACATAGCTAAGCTACACGAGCTACAGTATTATACATACAAGGAAGGAAACTAGAAATGGGCCATGGACTCATTTCGATCTCACTTCCTACCACTCAGTTCCACTCCACACACTTTCTACTTTAATCGTAAACTCTGCACACCATAAACCATTTCGTTTGATTTCAATTGATTACTCTCTAGAGTTTGTTTCACTTGAATTAAATTGTTTTGCCTTGACTTGGATTGAATTGGACTACAGAGAAAGTTGATAGTACTTAGTTACTCAAACCCTCTGAATTCTCTAGTTTCTACTTTCCTCTGTACTTTATGCATTGCATGCAGATACATCGCTGTGTAGAAAGCATACATGTACAGATTTTCCACTGCTTTTCTACTTTTCCACTTCATATTGTATAGGCTTTGAGTTTAGCCACAAACTGTTTTGGGATTTCAGTAACTACCTAAACTAAGTCAACACAACAAAACAAAACTCACTAACTAACTAACTATAAGTTACAGAGTTATTGGAGGCCATATGAAAAAAGTCGTACAGAGAAGAGTGAGTCTATACATTTATTTTCTTCTTTGTTCTTCTCTTTCCACGGTGTGCATTGTGAATTACATACACGGGCAAAATTGCTTTGCTGCTTTACTTTGAGCTTTTTAGTTACATGTTTGGTTTACAAGAGCCAGAGCGAATTCGAGTTTTAACTTTAGATCATGATCAGAACGCGGAATGGATGAAAAAAATCTGGTTACACTCTAGTAGATAGAGTGAAAGTAAAGGAAAGGAAAGTGGGCCTTTGACCTGCCTTCATTTCTACGTACTTTCTTTCATCTCCCACAGCATAGTCTATCTGTACTAGGATATCAAAGCAAGAATAGTAAAATAATAAATTCCTTAAACAACCAAGTCAAATCAAAGCTTGCCAAACATGAAGTAAGTTAAGTTTCCCTGGGTTTACCTATCTCACACTCTATCTATCTATCTATCTTCACTTCATTTTTCTACTATTTCTCTGTGAATGAGAGAGCATTCGATTCACCCATTAAATTCAACTGAATTGAAGGAAGAGCAGGAAACGAACGTGAGTTGGAGTAAAGAATATTGAGGGAAAAGAATGGTTGGATGGACGCAGTCAACTCAATTCAACTGAACTGAACTCAAAGTCAACTCGAAGAGACATATTGAGAGAGACATAGTGGAGTGGATCGTGGTGGAGGAAAAGTGAAGGCAAGTCAAAGTAAAATAGAGTAACCTAACGAATAGAGTAAGTCTTCATCTCTCCTGCCTTTCCTTCCGTCGTTTATTCATTGCATAGAGGAGTGAGATGAGAAACCTTATGATGTGGGATGGGACAACGAAGCCTTCAATTTCAATACTACATTATGCTGGCAATATACACGACTGAGAAATACCGATGAGCAGAGGCATTGCACAACATAGCGAAGAGAGAAAACCATGTCTTTCCTTTCCTTTCCTTTCCTATGTGATATGATGTGATGTGAATGTGACGGGTTGGGATGTTTATTCTATGGCGCCCGCCACATAAATCTATTCTTAGAATAAAATATATTTTATGGCTTCTTCTTGACTTGTATAACCGTGGCACGGCAGGGCAGGGCAAGGCAAATGGCATACGGCAATACAAAATAGACTTAAGGTAAGCACTTTATACCTCCGGCTATAGACATCCATGCATCCTATACGTAGAAAGTGTAAGGGCGGAGAAGAGTGAAAAATGTGGAAAAGCTTAAAAGGTTGATTTCAGAAGAGTCTTCAGTCTCTAGGTTGACAAGTCAGAGTTACCTCCTAGTCAATTCCTGCACTCAATATTGAATCGCATTGGATCGATGGATTGTCTGACTTGGCTTAGAAATAGTTAAGAGATAGCAGTTTCGGCTTAGCTTTGGGGTCGTAGTATCATTCCGTGTCATCTTAGGAGTTTTTGTTTTGTCATGAAGGCTTTCAGTACGAATGTACGTACAAAGTATAAACTTAACACATAGATGGTTGCATTGGATACAAAAGACAATAAATAAAAAGACAAGCAAGGCATGGTATTGGACAGAGTTCAAGGGTTCAGTCTGCTAGCTGCACTTTACGTTACTTTACTTGATTTTATTTTACTCTGTGTACAGAAAGGCAGTACGTACGACGTACGTAGTATATTATATAAACTACTCGAGTCCAGTGGAAACCCTTTTGAGAATGTAGCTATGTAATGAGACTCCAATGTATGAAATGATGCTGATGTGTACTGGACTGCACTGCATTGTGTATTTTACTGTCTGTAGTCTATTACAATAGTGAATATAGTCTAAAGACTAGTGAGAAGGCATTCCAGTTTATTTCAGTGGGAAGGTATATAGGATGGGTAAATATACTGTAGTCAGTGCAGTCCCTGAGCATAAATAGTGAAAGTAGACGTAAGGAAGTCGAAATAAATCGATAGACTAAATGGGAGCTTAAGGAAGTGCTTTGAAGTGGAATGAAAAAGAAAGAAGTCAAAGTCAACGAAGGATACTTAACATTCGACGGCTTCAAACTGTTGCCATTTACTTAGCTTTGACTTTATCTTTATCTCAAGACTAGTGGGAGACTATATATAGGTGGGGTGGAAATGGAAATTCAAATATGTATACAGTTCTTCATGTTATTTGAGAGATGAGAGCGCACTTATGAGGAGAGAGAGGTCAGTAAAATGTCACAGTTCTCAATTAATCTCGTCTTTGCTAGAGGTGTGTGTCCGTGGACGTTTTATGGGCATGTCCATATGTCCACTTGTTCATATCGTGGACGTGGAGATTTTTTTTCTCTTGAGTATGGTCATGGACATGCACACAGATATCTCATGGACACTCACCTCTGGTCTATGCAGCTCATTGTTCACAGAGAAAATTCAAGCTTCTTAGCAGCGAATGGAGGTTGGTTGCATGTAGTTCTAGTTAGGTACGTCATATGATATTAATGTTATTGCTATCACGTATATATGTATATCTACACGTAAACAGATACCTATATAGTAGTAGCGTAGTCGTAGTCATCATTCATCATCCTTCAAATCTCTTGCACTGTAAGATATGTCATTTGCCTCACCAAATGGATTTCACTCGCTCAGATTATTTCCACGACGGATGAAATAAAATCTGACCACTCCCGTAAACTCATACTGTACAATATGTATATGTAGGTACTCAGTTTATCCATATCAAGTCAAGAAGTCAGATAGGTTTTTCTATTGCTGCCACTGAGCAAACTAAAAAAGTCTGAGAAAAGGCAACAACTAACCATAGATGAAATCAGTACAAGCAATGTCCACAGCACTACCACACAGCGTGACCATCATCTTCTTCAAATACACCTGACCTGAGTTGGGCAGTGAATTGAACTGAATAGATCTGCATTGGAAACTCTGTAGTAATCCATTTCCCACTTCATCCTCTTCACACTGTCAACACGTCATTGCTCTCAAGTCAACTTGACTTCTAATGGGCAGTCAGTTGTCAGTGGTAGTTTGTTATGAGAGTGCAAAATCAAATCTAATGCCAAACCTAACCAAAATATCAACTGAAGTCTAGCCTCCAACCTCACACTCAACTCAAGCTAGGAAAACTTTGCTTTACTTTCGGATCGTGCTCTTGAGTCAAAATCGCACTATTACTACCCACTAGTTGTAGTTGTAGTACTATTACTACTACCATGCGGAGTTGTATATTGCCTTGCATTGTGTTTGTATGTAGCTGTTGTAAAGTAAATCCTCCTCTTCCTTCCGTCAGTGCCGTCCCGTCCATCCGTCAAGTGCACTCTAACTCTATACTTTGAACTCTTCTATTCTATTATACACACCTGCGTTGAATTCGCAGGCAGCTCTAATTTTGCACCAAACTAAACCTATCAACCATTCCATCTATTTCAGTCCAATCCAGCTTTATGCAATACATTTAATTCAGCATAATAAAACCTCAATCTAATGAGTGCTGGTCTAGTAATTACATATTAAGCAAGTCTAGCTATTCCTCTCTCTCTCTCTCTCTCTCTCTCTGCGCTGGGCTTAATCAAAGTTGAAAGGAAAGCAAAGTAAAGGCAAATAAATTGTTGCTGAACTGTAATTCAAATTCAAACTACAAGTCATTTATTACTATTACTGTATCCAAATCAACCCAACCCAACGATAAAATATTCCAGAACAACCTTTAGTACACACCTAGCATATTCACCCGTATAAATACTACGTCTGTATATGTAGATTCAAGGGCTTTCTCTCTCGGCCTTTTTTGAGTAGTATTTTACTGTAGAAAAGGAATATAATAGTAATGATTTGGCTCTATTACAACCATCACGACAGTATATTATATTCCCTTTATCCAATAGTAGTGAAAAATTCACTCCACAATCCTCCATGCATAGAACTATTCATAAGGAAAGTAAAGTAATACTGAAAGTGTATAGCTATAATATGTACAGTCAGCATAGAACAGAGTAGTGGAGTAAAATTTTTGCGTGACGTTAACTCATTTTGGAAATGTTTATTAATTGCACCATGCAATTCAAGGATTACAACCCAAGGGAGCATGAAATAAAGTGAAATGAGGCAAAATTCAAGTAAAGAACCAAATAGAATGGCACATTCAGGACATTGAATATTAAAGAAGGGCACAAAACATATGGAATTAAGGAGTTACAAACATCCATCCACATCTATAGAAATGAAAGGTTGCTCCAACTCCAGCTACACTTTCTTTCATACTGACGTTGAAGACACCTAATTAGTTTAATGTTTCATGATGCCCCTGCCCTCGACTTCTCTCAACTGTCTACTTTATTACATCTCAGAGCACACAACGTGAACAAAGGTGAGAAGTATATACCTAACACTACAAAGTAATTCTGAAAATCAGAGCCAAAACCAGAGTCATAACAGAATTTTACGACTGTGAGAAGATGCAGAGAAGTTGGGCTGTCTCTGTCTATATTCATATAATAATGCATATAGTTTTAACAGGATCAATATAACCCCAAATATTAAACACGGCTAAAACCACAAGGGTATTAACACTATGCAAGACACTAAACTAAACCAGACTAACCTCACTAACCAAGTCAATTCAAGAAGACAGTGTAAGAACATCAAATCAACAAATGTCTTTCTACAGAAAGAACAGCATTTAGAAATTAATTCTGTATTATTATTACACTCAATCTTTCCCCTTAATGCAACTTTCTTCACCCAAGAACAACACACCACGTATCATGTCAACCACTAATATTAGTAATAATGTGGTTCAAGACTTGTAGTAAGTAGTTCTTCGTTGTTTTACCCCAAGCCATGTGACATCCGTGCCATCCCGCATAACCATATTGTTGGTCTACTTCTGTTTCGTGTAGTGTGGTCAAAGTGGTGAAAGTAACTATGTTTTGACACGAAACTCTAACTACCTTAACTCATTCAAGTGTATCCCAGTCAGTATGAAATGAAACTGAACTCTACTTCACTCCACTCAACAACCTACTACTGCTGCTACTACTAGACTAGACAACACAAAAGGTCAGCATGGAGTGTAAAGAATAGAGTGTCCACAATTTACAACTGCTCGTGCGAGATGAAGAGACAGTGATGGTCGTGACTTGAGAAAATTTGGACGGTCTCTAGAGCTTTCTACTTTCTCTTTCTCTCTCTCCATTTTCCTTATGTAGTATCTTGTCTAATGTAACATGCATCTGTGGCCTGGCCAAGTGTAGTTGAGTCGAGTTAACTTAACTCAACTCTTTACTGACTATCCGCCTTGAAATGCTAGCTGGGGAAAAGCACTGAGTTCTCCGGGCCATTTCTCTCTTTCACTGTCTCTCTCTCTCTCTCTTTCTCTATGAGCATGGAAAGAGATATATCCATCTGCTGCTTCTGCCAAATGCCTACCATACCAACAAGCCAAGGCAAAAACCAAACCAAACCAAACCAAGTCAAGTCAGCCAACCAACACACCCGCATGCATGCATGAAGATTCATACTAAACTCAAACGTCTTGTGTATAGAGTTGGTAGTAAGAGAAAATAAGGCAGCGTCAGATGAAACCAAAGACTAAAAGCAAGTACCTTCGTAAGTTTTGCATGCAGCTCCACATCTCCTCCAGCCAAACATTACATTGCTCTCTAGCCAGGCGATTCTTCTCCGTCTACGTTGAAAT
>JAAXYV010001069.1:0-10256 GCA_036851875.1 Novacerus sp. FZ-2019
TTAACCCAGCGAAAATGATAAGTACAAAATGACTACCATATTTTTCAATCACACGGTAAGATTTAGTCTACAATTTGAATTCGTAGAAAAAATTAATTTCTTCATAATCACCATTTTTAATCAGAAAATTAGCTACAAATAGTTTTAACCCTTCGAAAATGACACGTAAAAATTGGCTACCAGAATTTTCTATCACACGCTAAGCTTCAGAGATAAACAAACTGAATTTTTACTATCACAGTTTTCAATCAGACGTAGGTTTCAATTTAAAATTTCAATTCATAGAAAAAATACATTTTCACAATCACTGAATCAAAATAAATCACTGAATTCAAAAAGTTTTAACCCAGCGAAAATGTTAAGTACAAAATGACTACCATATTTTTCAATCACACGATAAGATTTAGTCTAGAATTTGAATGCATAGTAAAAAATAAATTTTTATTATGCTTTTTAAGGCAGATATACAGTTTTTCACAATATATTTCAATGACAAGATTACTTTGAATGTAAAATCTTGCCGCATATGAAAACTTTTCGCTGGCAATTTGAATAAGGAATTAATAGAAGAAGAAATTGTGTGTAGAATTGCCACAGTTCTACGCCGCTTCTGCACGACGAGTTGTACTGTGAGATAATGAAGCAGACAACGAACAACATGACAAAATCTGCGCAGCGTGGCTGGCGGCTGTTTACGATTCTGGCAGCGTACTTTACATGCAGCGAGACACTGAAGCCGTATTTGTTCAAGTACCTCGAGACGAATGCGTATGACAAGAGACGGCCTTTCCATGGAACTGCCCTCGTGACTTTGCAGAACCTCAGGAAAACATTTAAGTACGGCGGCAGGAGGAATGTCCCCAGTGTTGAGGAAATCACTGCCATCACTGCTGGTAGGAATGCCAAGAGACAGATCTTCAGGCTACCCGGAGGAACTCAACGAGTCGTCAACATCAAGGCCACCACTGTTGTTCAGGTTTCTACTCTTTATTTATTTTTAATTTTTTTTTAATTTTATTTATTTATTTATTTATTCAGTGAAAAACCACGTGAGTACTAATATAAACCTCATAACGCATTTGCATATACATAAGAAGCTGTGTAATTTATGAAAGTTACGCCGCGAAATTACAATTTTTGTACAATAGAGTTCCTTTTATTAAGACTTATTAAGACTACTTATTTTAGATTAGAAATGTTCTAGGTGCTTCCGCTTCTAATTCTTCTGAGATAATCTAAAACAAAACCACGTATATTGAGTTATTTTTAAAGTAATCATCATTGAAAATTTGAACAATCCTATTGTTACATTATATTTATGTGCTTTATGATTGGTAACTGGAAGATCGATTTCACATTCCTCAGTTTCTTTCAACTTATTACACTTTTTAACCCTTCCGAGGGCTTATGAGATTGTCCGTCTTCTGTAAGCACTCTAACTTTTGAAGACCTTGACCAAATCTTCACCAAATTTGGTATACAGCCTCATGAGGTCATGGGACAAAACAAGTTCGAAGATGAGGTCAAGGGGTCATTCTTATTTTAAAAGGGTTAAATTTTTTATTTAAACGCGATTTATATTGCTTCCATAATAGTTCTTCATTTTATATTTCTTTACCCTCGGAAGGGCTCCGCCAAGTTGTTACTTCTTTATTTCAGCATCAAAATAACATAGACTAGTAGAGAATTTATCAACCTTCATTAAATCTCACTGCCTTCAAACACAAAGATTGACAAAGGCATATAGTATATATTGAAACAATATTTTAAAGTGAAAGTTAGTAAATGGAGAATTAGAGGTGTTTACATATGCGTAGAAAATAAACAGTGTTGGAAATTAATACGATTGAGTAGAATTAGCCACTAATCTGTTGATCGTAGATATAACTATTTACTTAAGTGAAATCTACTAAAGTTTTCAATCATAATGGTCCCCCTTGTAATGCAATTTAATTTAATTTCCTTTTTATAATATTTATCTTTAAGGTACTGAAGCATAGGAGTGTGTTTTTGGTGTTCACATACTATGAACTTTTATTGTACACTATAGATACAACTGAAACTTGACTTAAGTGACATTGAATAAAACTGAATGACCAAATCCAGTATATTAATGTTGAGTTCTGACTAAAGCTTAGTCAGAGTCAACCAACATAAATATAGCTTTATGAAGGAATAGTTTCAGCTCTGAAAGCTACAATTTAGCCTAAAGAAGACCAATACTCCTACAAAGTAGAAAGTTTAAAACATATGGTAAAGAAAATTATATAATGTATTATGCACGGAAAGTAAATAAGGTGTTCTTAGTCACCCGGAAGGAGGAGGAACTAATAAATAAAATTATAAATTAAGTTGAAAAATGAAATTATGAAATTAAATATAACGCCGTAAACAAACTCGGTATAATAATTAATGTAATACTTAATAACATTGCGAAATCTAACGCTATAAAGAGTAAAACTTTTACATTGATATACTGGAAATCAAAGTTAGTCTTATCTTATTGTATTTGAGCAGGCAGTAAGCTTTTTAGTAAAATAGCAAATGAAAACTATTCGGTTAGTAGAGAATATGTGAACAAAAGAAATTCCACAACAATCTACTGGCGCTTGAAAAGTTTAATTTTATATAGATTCCGGATTTTTAGATTTTAATGCCGGTTTGTACAATGACTTCTCAACAACTATTCCGATAGTGTTTCAAACTAAATTTCAAAAGTTTCAAAAAAGTTGAAGGTTTAAATGAAATGTAAATTTTTTAGAAACCCATAAAAATTCCTTAAAAAGACTTAGACAGACGAAGCCAAAACATATCTACAGGAAACACTCTAATTTAGAAGAATATCAAAATTCTAAAAGTAAATAAAATTTTTTGAAAAAAAAGAACCTTGAATTTTTAAAATTATTTCGTGAAAAATTCCACTTCTTGGCTTTGAATAGAAAATGACGTATCGGATTTGCTGATTCCGGCAAAAGTAATATTCTTCATGACAGTAAAGTTTATATGTGTCCATTAGATCGACGGAATAAGTTTAATTTTGTAATGTAATATTCTTACTGAAATTGAATCGCAGTAGAACGTAATAATAGCACCGTAGAAATATCTCGTAGATATTTTATTTAAACACCCCTATGGAGAGCTTCGAGATTCGCCATTGATTGGAAGCTTAGTATATGATTTGTTTGTTTTAGTTAACTTCTTTGGACTGATTAGGGTAAGAAGATTATCTTAGAATTGTAGGATCAAATACGAATCCCTTCTTTTCGTCTTTAGTCGAATTATCTTCTCTTCTAAACAGATACTGATAAACCCCGAATTATTAACTAATATGAATAAATAAATAATTGTTGAATATTGTAAACAGGACGTAATAGACGAGTTGTGTACGACGTTGAACATTCCTGGGCTGTCAGAGGAGCGAGAGGAATTCTCAGTGTACTGCATAGTAGAAGGAGATACATTTACAATGCCGCTACAGAAGGAGGAATACATTCTAGACGTCACAACCGAGCTGCATAAAAACCAGCAAGTCTTCTACTTGATATTCTGCCGTTCTGTGTGGTTCTTCCCCATGAGACTCGACTCTGAACTATACGTTGAAGTTGTTTTTAACCAAATCGCTCCTGACTATCTAGAAGGACTTCTCCTTCGCATGCCAGGACAAACTCTCGAACAATCCATTGTCGTATGTCTTTCACTTACTACTTTCATTCTTCGTCCATTTAAACATTTTTTGTTCTCATAAATATTTTTTAATATTTTTGCACTTGGATATTTTTTTTTGGAAATTGTTTTGGCTCTTAATTTTGCAGTACCCCCAGAAGATTATTTAAGAATCAATTTTTTAATGATTTCTGGGGGTACTAAGAAATGTTTTAAAATAATTTATACGGATGTACTTTTTAGATTTTGAATATTTTTTTTTGTGAAATTGAATAGTATTATAATGTTTTGGCGTATTTGAATATTATTGGGGCGGATTTAGAGAATTTTTTAAATGTAATAATTTCTTTTGAGCAGATTGATGTAATGAGTATTTTCGAGTAGTATTGTAGAATATTATGTTATTTGGATTCCCAATATTCTCAATGGGGTAATGCAATACTTTTGCAGATGAATATAATATGAAAAATGTTGAAAATGATTACAGTACGATATAGCAAAGATCGCTGCTTTGCTGCACCGAGCAGCGGATTTGAACACACCACCAACATTAAAAGAAACAAAGTACTTGTTGCCAAAACCGGCTTTGGCCGCGAGGTCAATGTCACCGAGTCGATGGGTCAGTCTTGTCAACAACTACTGGGTGGAGGATGCTGTCAGCCATATGCCCATTGCCGCCGCCAAAGGAGATGTTCTCGGTAAACTAAAACGTTCTTTAAAATTATTAACTATATTAATGAGTTGTTTAAAATGATAAACATGCTGAGTTTCATTTTAGCGTAAATTGTAAAACAGTGTTCAACATTTTGAGAGTAATTTTAACTTAAATTGTAAAACGGCGTTCAACATTTTGAGTGTAATTTTAACTTAAATCTTGAGTGTTTAAAATGTTGAGTGTAGTTAAAGTTAAATTTAAAATTGCAGAGATTCTACAAAAGTGGGATTTGTTTGGCTCGAGTTTTTTCTCTGTGAAGCGAATATCTGACCCTACTCCGAGCGAGGAATACATTCTGGCTCTGAATAAGAACGGCGTCCATTTCCTCGACCTAATCACACACGTAAGGATTGTTTATTACCTTAACGTGATTGTACTTTTTCGTATTTTATTCTATGACTGCAGTATAAACCTGTATGCTGATTTTTACATAATGTAGCTAATGTAAATGTAAATCTATGTAGGAAACGATAACGTCATGGCCATTCGGGGATATAATATCAACACGGAAAGTGAAGAACGAAGAGGGTATATTATTCCTGGACATGAAGTACGGGAATTTGATGCAGCAGAAAATAATCCGGTTGCAGACTGAGCATGCCCACGAAATCTCTAGACTCATACGCCAATACATCCACATTCAAAAATATTCATCCTCCTCCACTGCAAACCATCATCACAATCATTTGATTCACAATAATGGCAACTGATTCCCTGGGCCTGGGTACCATACTATACGGGGACTTTATACACCCTACTATTTATTATCACTTTTATCTCTATAGACTTGGTTGTAGCATAAGGCCACAAGTTGGCCGGATGCTACTTTTATACATGCATATAAAATTGTACCCAATTGGATCTTACATATAATCTCGCGGGGACTTAAATAGTGGGATGTAAAATAATATTTATTCATATTTAAGTCGTATTTTAACCCTTTCCACCAGACGCTTGGTCTGTTCAAAGGGATTTTATCTCGAGCACTTGGTCTGCTCGAAACCATCAAGACAGCAATTAACAGAGTTTCGTGAAAGAAAAAAAATCTGCTTTCGTATCACAATAGAGTTAAGTGAAATCAGAATCAGCTTCGATATGTAAACCACAACGATTTTGAACACAACGGGAAATAAAGCCGACATTTATTATTCGTTCCACTACTGTTCATTTCTTTATTTCAAGCATACTTCATTTTCGTATTTTCGGACACAGTTTTCAATTGTGGGGTCAACGGTTTAAACTGCTGCTCCTCTTGGTTGGTGAAAGGGGAACGGTATATATCTTTAGAATTCAACTGGAAAACTTTTTTTTTCAATGATATATATCTTATTTTGATCATTTATTTCTTATATATTATTTTTATTTATTTTTTAAATTATAGGATAAGGTTTGAGTACATAAATAAATTTTATGATTTAAAATAATTAATGAGTGTCATTAAAAGTAGAAATTAAAATATGAAATCTTGTTTCTCATACAGCGGGGTACATAGTTTTTGGTAGAAGTAGTGCTTACTGAGGCTAGATGAACTTTTCTACGTCATAAAACTGAGTGTATAGCGTAGAATGCATAGAAAATGGGAGACGGAACATGAAAAATGTTCGGCCAATTGCCAATTTGCAATAAATTGGTTGAATAGAATAAGGGAAAAATAAAGTTATTCAGAGGTAATGTTTTCCAACGGGTTTCTAATAGCATTCATAATTTTCACTCGTACAATGTGTAGAATTCAACACAAAGTTTTAGGGAAAACTTCTTTTTCATGTCTTTATAATTTTTGAGTCGAATTTATCCCAAACTTTTCTACATTATAAAACTGAGTATGTATAGAAAATGGGAGACGGAACATGAAATATGTTCGGCTTTGATGATACTGTTATAGCCAATTTGCAATAAATTGGTTGAATAAGATAGGGAAAAAATAGCACAAAGTTATTCAGAGGCAGTGTTTCGTTTCTGCCGGCAGAATGACCATTCTGTCGCGGCAATTGCCAGTTTATGCCACTTTTTGCCGGCCAAAAGTGGCAGGCAGGTGCCATAGCTAAATTGAGCACAGAATCTGTTATAAGTTTTTATCATGCCACTCCTTAATATTATAGTCTTTTGATTCTGTAACTAGATGTGACGATCACTATTTTGTTCAGATTCCTGACAAAATCATAAATTACATTAAGAGTGATTCAGTTATTCTTGGGTGGATAAAGCTACAAAGGGAAGAAAAATGAAAACTTTGTGAACCCAAGAGATAACTAAAATACTGACAGTTGTTTATATTTAATTTCAGGGATGTTTATTTTATTTGTTAATAACTATATAATTTCTATTTTATTTTGAGCTCTCAAAAAATTACACAATGCCGTTTATCTCGATAAAACCAAAATGTTACTTTCCGCCACTTACATGCTATTTTCAATTTTCAGTCTTAAAATGTATACAATTCAACACAAAGGTGTAGGTATTTTTGGTTGAATTTATCCCAACCTTGTAATTGGTATCGATTTATAGCCAAAAACATGAGACTGGACATAATAGACAATAGACAGTCTTATTCATGAATGGACAGGACATACATACATTTTTGAAAACACTAATAATCTATAGTTTTGTCCATAATTATCAATAAATTTTAAATCCTTCCTTTCAAATTAACCTGTTCAAAAGCATCCTGGGAACTTTCCTACGTAGTGTAGAATATGGAAAAGTAAATAAAAAATGTTCGCGTAGTTTCTGGTGGGAAGATTTTTTGCAAGGTTGAAGGTACACAGGCAATAGTAGTTGCATAATAATGAAGTTATAATAATAGCAATCCGTCTGGGATGAGACAGAAAGAGCGTAAAAATGAGGTGAGCATTGCCCCGAGCTCTATTGTGAGTGTGAGTAAATGGACTAGAGCGAAGGTTGTGATGTAGATGTCTGTGGAGTAGCGACGGAGAAAGAAGCGTAGAAAAAGCAGTGCAGCAGCACCCCATACTCGGAAAGTGTATATAGTGTAAAAGAATGTAAGATAATTTCAGTGTATATACAAGATGGAATCCTAATAGGCCTCTATGCAGTCTTGTCTTTTCATTTCAACAATCAAATCTGTATCTCACTAATTCTGCAACACTCTCTGTGCGTCAATCAATTTACTTTAATTACTGTGACTTGCAAATTTTATTTCTTGTGTGTATAGCAACTGACTGCCGCCACGGAATTAGATAATATACTCTCTCAATCGTTCACTTGCCTCAATTTCGAATGGAGGAAACTGAATCAGGAATACAATTGTAAATTGTGTGGAATCACTGATATTATTTGTTAAATGGAAATGCATTAGTGGTGAGAGAATTGCTACACACATAATAGGAGTGACCTTCAACTTGTTCTCCTCCTACAACGAGTCTTTATAATCCATTTTTCCTGCTACACTCCAAGTGGACTTAGTAGTGTGTGTTGTGTGGGTTGTGTATATTTTTCGGATTTGGCGATTCAATACACAAGTTTCGGATTCGAAATGGACTGGTTAATTGAGTTTGGTCATTAGAGTCGCGACAGACATGTGTGTAAAGCAAATGTGGGCCGTGGACTTGTGTAGGAGGAAGTGAGTGACTATTTTTCAATCTCTACTTCCGGGAACTTTTCTACACATTCTGTGAACGAAACGAATTTTTTTTTAAACCCGGCCAAAAAATGGCTACGAATAACAATAGTGGTGTCGTTGGGGGCAGCAATTATGCTGGGGATAGGAATGTTTATGTCAAGATTGTCGAGCAACCCGCACCCAAGGCCCTTCGCTTTAGGTATGAGTGTGAGGGCAGGTCTGCCGGCAGTCTACCTGGCGTCAACTCTTCCGGCGAGAGGAAGTCTTATCCCAAAATTCAGGTTTTTTTTTAATTATTTTTTAAATTTTTTAAATTTTTTAAATTTTTTTTAATGTCTTATTTTTTAATGTTTTATTTTTTAATGTTTTATGTTTTAAATTTGTATTTTAAAATGTTTTATTATTTTTAAAATTGTTTCGTTCCTTTTTTCGTGTGCTAATTGGATGTTTGTGTGAGCAGATTGCTGGGTATAAAGGACGAGCCGTGGTTGTTGTGTCTTGCGTGACGGTGGACCCTCCATATCGACCCCATCCCCATAACCTCGTGGGGAAGGAGGGTTGTAAAAAAGGCGTCTGCACCATGGAAATCGGTTAGTTTTGTACACTTTTGAAGTGATTTCTATTTTAAATTATTTTTATTGTGGAGGGATGAATTTTAACCGGATGCTTTGTGTGCAGCGAATGAGGAGATGACGTGCGAATTTTCTAACTTGGGCATTCAGTGTGTCAAGAAGAAGGACATTGAAGATAGTCTCAGAGTCAGGGAGGAAATCAGGGTCGATCCCTTCAGAAGTCAGTGCATTTGTATTATCTTATTCATTTTTTATATTATTTTATTTGTCTTTATTGTTTTTAAACTGAAGATATTCAATAGTCTGCTTACGGTTTTTAAAGAGATGTTCAATACATTTAATATAGTCTTCAAATTAAACATATATGAGGTGATTGTTAAAATTTTTTATATTATTTTATTTGTTTTTTTATAGGTTTTCAACTACAGATATTCGATAGTCCAATTATTTATTTATTAATTATTAGTCTTTATACAGTTTTTTAATTCAATACATTTAATATAGTCTTTAAATTAAACATGTATGAGGAGATTTTGTTAAAATTGATGATTGGGATTGCAGCTGGATTCGGGCACAAGACGCAGCCCGGGTCGATTGACTTGAATTCGGTTAGGCTGTGCTTTCAAGTCTTTCTTGAGGGGCCGGAGAGGGGTCAGTTTAAACAACCCCTCAAGGCCGTCGTCTCTGAAGCCATCTACGACAAGAGTTAGTCATTTCTATTTTTATACAAGTTGTTCGCAACGGATTACCTTACAAGATTTAGATTATCCCACTACAACTTTTTTTCAAGAGAGAGAAAAACGTCAAGTGCAACTTGATTTAGTCCGATCCAGGTGTAACACTTTCTGCAAAATTGTCTAAATCAATGGCCTGTACTAATCAATTTAAATGAAGGTTTGTTCCTAATTGTGGACTAAGGGTGATTATCTGGTTTTCACGGTCGGATCCAGGATTTCGCATCCATTTAGATTCTTTTCCAATTGCATCTGGTACTAACCCCCAGAAAAGTAGTACCGAATACTATACTAATTTTTATCTACTCTTAGTGAAAAGCTCAGAACTTCAGATAAAAGTGGATTTTTCATATTTCGTATTTAACAGCAATTCAGCTTTTAGCGATTTTTTAGCTCTACGTAGCGGAAAATTTCTGATTAAATTTTAATTTTTAGGCATGGTGAAGGTTTTACAACTCTTGATTCTTCCATACTATATATTATACCAATCATGCATTGATACTAATGTATATATTTATTTAAACCTCGAAGTAACCCTTGAAGTTTTTTTGGGGGAGGGGGGGGGGTGTTTCAACCCTTAAAACTTTATGCTACATATTTTTTCCCGGGTAATTTCCAGACCACAGGTCTCTTGACCCACACTGCCCAACTGGTGGACCGAATATTACATGTAGACTCATATTCGAATCCGTTGTAAAGTTAACGAATCCAGTGACATACACAAAGTGATCACATAAGCCCTGGGATCGGGCTAAAAAAAACTACCGTAGCACAGTAATTGTCTTGCATGGGAATCAAAAACAAAAATCAAACGAACATGTTAAACCTATAATTGTATTTACAATTTTCGAGTATGGATGCTCTGTTTGAATTCTTGATGGTATCTCTTCAACACCACTAAAGTGCATGATTTTGTATCTCTTTAACACCACTAAAGTGCATGATTTTTGTGATGTAAAAGTATACGCGTTTCGAATGACTTGATTGAAATG
>JAAXYV010001070.1:0-10252 GCA_036851875.1 Novacerus sp. FZ-2019
AAGAGATGCCATCATGTAATAAAATCCAATGCAATGGAGGAGGAAGAAAAAAAGGAGAGAGAGAGAGAGAAAGAGAAAAGGAGGAATGAAGAGCAAATTGAAAAATATAATAAAATTGAGTCTGGGCGGGATT
Source organism: Novacerus sp. FZ-2019 (assembly GCA_036851875.1). Lineage (NCBI taxonomy): Eukaryota > Metazoa > Arthropoda > Collembola > Entomobryomorpha > Tomoceridae > Novacerus > Novacerus sp. FZ-2019. Next base: position 134 of record JAAXYV010001070.1, read on the forward strand.
CCCTGGAGTGAAATTTGCACGGGCTCCTCAATTTTTCTGTGCCCGATTTTTGCCCGAGTTCTGTTCCTATTTTGAACGTCTCGGAGGACACTTGAATTTCATCAGTGAGCTTCATGATCTTCAATTATTCATGGAGAGTTGCTCACCCTTCCGTCCCGAAATTTCCGAGCTATCTTTTTCGCCCGCTCCTAAAGTGAAATTATTACGTCTATCCTCACCTAATCGAATCCACCCGTCTACTTACTGCCGAATTCTTAACTACAGACAATCTGTCTGTACTATTTGTTCTGTACAGTACAAGCAAATGCCATATATTTTCTCTATTCTTAACTCTCTTCTTAGTCTCTAATTCAACTTTATTCCTTATGTTTATTTATCCTATGCCTTAAAGGATGGTTTCTTCATGGTTGTTACTACTTCCCTTTTATTCTTTCTTCGTCCATTCATTTTCACCTAACTATTCAAATAAACACAATCCAACATAAATTCTTTGGTGTGTACATTTATTTAAATTTATTAAAATACTTTAGTTTCATTCACTGCACTTGAAATGAACAAAAAATATTGTTGATATTCTGTAAACTGCGAAACTATTTCATTTTACAATAATGTTAAACTTAATCTCAAATGACACTATTAACATTACATTGATTACAAATCAAAACAAATTTAATCCTCTTGTTTTTTCTTTAAAAATTATCACAGCATGTATGTTCTCCTGTGCATACTACCTACTTGTTCCAAAAAGATAAGAATTCAAAATGCTATTTTAATTCAAAATATATACGAATTTCTTCTAAAACATCCTAGTTGTTGAATTCTGCATCCAAACTTTTGACATCTAAAGTAGACTCTACCAACATTACTCACTGTTAATTCAGGATATTTTCTAGTGCTTCATCAATACATATATATAATCAGTACAGCAAATAATATTTACAATTCAATCAATTTAATTTTAAGGACATCATTAATTGCACAAATTTATTTTATATAACATCTTCTATTCATTTCATTTACAATTTACAATTGAATTATCATTATTTGAGCTGTTTTAAACAGTTCAGCAATCTTGGAAAGAAACAAGATCAAATGATCATATGACTATTTTGTGAGGTTAAATTATACAGTAGATGGAAATATACTGTAGTACCTATTCCATCCCTGATCATTTGAGTGTATGAATTGTTCCTGCATGTACAGTGTACGTGTGGAAGTAGAACGATCAATACGCAACTCTAAATTCTTTGCAGACACTGAACGCACAGCATGGTACCTTGCAGATCTTATCTAAAATCCAAAGTACCATAAATCTAAACGGGGTAATAATCGAAATACTAACAGCTCCGAATTGTATAAATGTAAGTGTAGTGCTATATATGTATAAGAAACTTATCCACTTCATTTCAACCCTTCTAATCCACTCCATACGAATAATTCCATTTGAAGAAAAGCCCACACTCAAAACTCATAATATAACTATGGTCCGCAACGGTCAACACTGTAATAAAATGTAAATATTTCCCTCCACTTCCAGTAAAGAGTTTTACATTACTTGGTTACTAGAATTATATAGAAGCATCGATGTAGACATTCCTTGTTCAAATTTTCTTCGACATTGCAGCAATTAAAGGAAAGGCCCATAATAATGCAAAAAATAGTCGATTTGAAGGAGCAATCTGTCGCTGTCATAAACTAATCTACCTACGCCTAGACCTAATTACAATAATAATATAATATAATGTAATAATAATTATAAATAATACAATGTGATATCATATATTGCCACAGGTTTGTAAATGTAATAAAATTCATGCAAGTGCAATTTAACTTGAATTTCAAATCTCAAATAAATTCAATGAACCTACCTACGTGGGTTGGTATATAGTTGCAGGTGTAAAGTGGAACTTGGCAGGAATAAGAATTCATATATTATAGACTCACTCTAGTCTTCTACTTTCAATTTTGTTTATTTCTTTGTCCATTAGAGGCAAATATAGATATATTATATGTATATGTGGGCATATATATGTGTGCTTTTGGCAAACAGAAAATATATATACATATGTATATACAACTTGCCGATAATGATAATCTATCTAAATGTGATTGCCATGTTATGTCTCCTGATTTGATGCCAAGATTTCTTTATATCGGAACTCTCTTTGCCATCAACCATATATAGGAACGTAGTGGGGTCTCTTGTAATGTCTCGTTCGAATGTCATGTCGTCAGGCTGCCTGGTCTGGACTGATCTTTGCCAGTCAAGTGTACTGGATTTTCGTTTCAGGTTTATTTTGTTGGATGTGTTCTGGTATTGTCTGGTCTGGTCGGTCCTGCTCTAGCATAGTCATATCATAGTCTACGATGGAGAACAGGACAGAATGGAATTTATTATAAGTTACCCATATAAAAAAAGGAAACTGACCATTTTCCATGTCGTCTACTTGCTAGTTTGGTTATATTACCTATAGGTACTGCAGATTTTATATAAACCACCTTATACTATAGGAATAAATATAAAGTTCTGACTACTTGCCCCTCAACAATTTGGCTCGGTATATCCGGAGTGGAGACTCGTAGAATAAACTAACTAGATTAGAGTAGAGTAGAATAGCTTAATTGCTTGCTTCAACTTGAATCCTATATACCTTCATATAATGTTGTTTACTAAAGTCCATGATATAACGCGCAGTTGACGAATATGTCCATGACTAGTTTGAGGTGACGTGTTGGTTTTTATTCTCTGTTCTCCACTTTTTGTTTTTCTTTAAATATTTATTTGCGTTGCTTCCTATTATGAAAGATCTAGTTGACTCTTTTCTTATACTAAATTCTTATTTCTCTCTAAAAAAGTATTTTCAATCTTGAGTGTAGAAAACCAACGGATTAAGTCACTATAAATAAAATGGATACATAAGCATAATAATACTGTGGAGATTTTGTAATTAAAAATTAATTTATTTTCTTAGTCTAGCGCAAATCCAAAATTGTGATTCAGACAAAAAAATAATAAATTTCATTTAATTAATAGAATTAATGAGCTATCGTAATAAACTAATTTAAGAATTCTGTCAACTTTACTCACTTAGTTTAATGATAAAGATGTTTATAGTGAGATGCATCCTACTGATGAATTCATCTTCTCACAAAAGTCTTCCTCAAATTAAGCACTGAGCATTTGTGGAATTGAAAATAAAATAAAGGAGGCAGTTCTTTTTCCTCTTCTGTAGCTTGTTGGTATAGTAGAAAAATCCGCATGACATAGACATGCCCAAGTGTATAGAGAATATATGGATGAAAGGAGAAAAGATCAGAGTAGAGAGTAGGATGTACATACACATAGTATAAAGTAGAAACGAGTGGAGTGGAGCTGTCATGGAGGTAAAGTGAAGTGCTCATGGAAGTTGATAGGTGGGTAGATGGGAAGGTTCAGAAAACACCGCAATATACAACCGGCCATAATAGTGCAAGCAATAGAATAGCAAAGCAATAGCAATAGGAGAATACTACAACTACAAGGAAGCATAGGTAATGGGTATAATACCAAAGGAAACGAGCAAGACAAGGCACGCCTGACTGCAATAAACCTTTATAGCTTCAGAAAATAAATCTGTTTAGAGGTATGACTTCTCTCGACCCATAATAACTTTATTATCCCTTTCCTTCACTTGGCTTTACTGTTGCTGTTGCTGATGCTGTTGCATGGTCTTAAACTATATATTTCTACTCTGCTTTGTTGCAATTCAATTCAATCCCGCGATCCAAACCAATTCAAACCTTGCATTATTGTATTCCACAAACATTCATATTTCTGCTCTGTCTACACACTCTACTATTTTTATATCAATCTTTACTACAAATGAATTCTCACATTTCTACAATTCGTTGACTACTACTGTCTTCATAACATTATTTACATTAACAACCTTGTCAAAATAATATAACTTAATATCCATTCAAAACTACTTTACTTTGGTTGGACCATAGCTTTCGTAAATCCATACATTTTATATACATTACTAAGTAAAATTGGGTGCTGTTGAAAATACAAATTCAGTTCTATAGCAATTAACATTGTAACCAAAATGTGAGAGTATGTCAAATCGAAATAATTTGAAGCAAAGTTTTCGTAAGAATTTCTCTCATATTAGTAGGTTTGTAGATAGAATACTCAGAAAATATTATGTTTTGATATAGGCAGTCTATATAGTATCTTTATAATAATAAAATTTCTAGGCATACGCAGAACTAGTGTAACAAAATTGCCTCAAAACTTAACGGAACATAACCCAAACTCCTCATGACATGGAATGGCTCACAATAATACAAAGTCATAACCCCTGTACAATACAATGAAATATAATTCTCCTCTTCATGCACTTAAAGTTACTTATAGTGTATCTCTCTCTAATAATACAAGCATAAAAGTACAAACTACAAACTGCATTTATGGACATCCACAGGCGAGGAAGTGAGTGCAACAAAATATAACGTAAACTAAATTCTTACCTACTCCAAAATCTAAGCAAACTAAAGCAACCAAACACAATTCCAAAATCCTAATGCCCAAGTCAAAGTAGAGTGGAATGAAGTGAAGTGAAGTGAAGAAAGTCGTAAAACCCCTTCGGCAGGATTAAAACTTTATTTTATTTTATTATTTCATTTCATTCCAACCATTCTTTCCCCTTATATTCATATAATACAATTCTACTTACAACTGTTATGACTCTCTGCAAGGAAAACACTAATACACACACATATATATACATACATACATACACAAACACATACACTAGCAAACAATGAAGATCAGTTCAACTCAATTCATCCCGTAAGGGTAGCCTAGATGAGGACAAGAGGGGAGAGTGAAGAAAGGGATGCTGCAGGCTGGTCATAAAATAATCAAAAGACGCTTTAAAAAATCACTTTCCGAACCATTTTATTTCAATCATCCATCATAGCCAATTAAGATTCAATTAACACTTTGTTATTCCACGGGGATTTTATTGCTCTACTGGCTTTAAGCTCAGTATCGTTTATCTATATATAAAATATTCTATCTCCAGCAATGTACTCAAAGGGTAGCAGTTGAAAAGTAACTCTATTATTATTGTTATTATTACCATTAAGGGCGTTCAAATAGAAATCCAATCGAATACTAAGCAGACTTTGAAATAGTATATATGAAGACTTTTCAACTAGTTTCATTATTAGAACTGCAGTGATGCAAGTGTCTATTTGATGCTGTGTTGTATTCACAGTGAGGTATATAGATATATTTTATTGCATTATTATTATTATAATATCTCTAGGTTATTTACAAAATATATATGAGTTTTGTTCGGGTCAGGTCCCTCAAGGATTAAGAATGATTCCAAAGGGTTGGTTTAGCTTAAGGTCTGCTTTGCTTGGAATAGGTATGGGATTTGATACACTATATAGCGAGAACGTATGACGTATGTATAAACAGATGGAATGGATATGAAGTTAAAGTACCCCTGTTAATGATAAAGTGAGTGAAGGTAGTATTGATGTTTATGAGCATGAGGGAAATTCTATGATGCTATAATCAGTCACTCACTCATTATCAATTATGACAGTAATAAAATAAAATATAGAAATTGGCCTTGTGATAAGATAGGTGTACTCCGTAGGAGAACGAAATGGAGAAGTGAAATGGTGATGACGACCATAACTATATATGCATGCGATGATTGGAATCAAGATTCAAACTTGACTTATATAATAAGGTGGAATACAACGTTGGAATATTGCTATGTGTATGTTTTATTTATTGGTGTTGCGATACTACAGAATTAAACAAAGGAACGTACACAAAAAAAAATACAAAATTTCGTTGGTAGCTAATTACTGAATTGTTTACATCCGGCAGGAAATGAAAGAAATTGTTGAGTGGAAGACTGGCTGTACAGGGATTTGGCTATAACCGAGGTCAGTCCAGGTCTGGTCTGTGTCAAGCCGATTCCGCATGGTGTGAGGGAATTTGGTTAACTGCTTAACAGTATGGATAGTTGGGGCAGGTAGATGGGTGAACACCAGCTGGCCATCCTTGGCGGGCGTCGAAAGCATAACCGGCAGGAGCTCCGAGTCCAGCGGTGTTGCAGAATGGATAGTTGGGGCAAGCGGCTGGGCTAACACCGGCTGGGTACCTGTAATATAATTCAGAAAAGAATTTCAATTTTGGATATTTAAAGCTTAGTAAAAAATGGTAGGTGCCGAATCCGTTAAAACCGAAAAGCTAATAAATTTCAGTATTTTTAGTAGGTGTGTAAATTTGGTAGTGTGATTTTTTTTACCGTTCTTGAGCGAAAGAGATGGCGACGAGGGCCAAAACCTGAAAATAATTTCAGTCAACCTTTACAATTCTATTTTGTATTGATTTCAAAATTTTAATTCCATTGCAATGGAATATATTGACTATTGACTACTATTCCAGTGCAATTAAACGTGTCAAATTAAAACCGAAATTTCACAATAAAAAACTTGACTTACCAAAACGACCAAAATTCCCTTATTCATTTTGTCGGAGATTTGCGTGTAAAACAAAGTTGAGCAGGAGGTAATTGTGAGTGTGTGTGAGATGTAGAAGTGAATTGCAAGTGCCAACCTTAAGGCACGCTCCAGTATTTATATCCCTCAGTCCAGCCGAAATTGAAGAATCATTATTATCATCATCAAGTCAATTCTACTCATTAGCACACAAACAATGGACTGTGGACGGGGTGATACAATTTGGCAGGCAGGCCAAGACTAAGGTACCGCGTAAAGGGTTTGGTTTCGTTTGGTTTAAATGAGCAAAACATAGCTTATGAATTGAATTAGATTTCAATACTTCCTGGACCAACGTGGGCTGTTCCATTCCATACCATATTCAATTCAGTTCATTCTATACCATCCCATCCCATCCCATCCATGGCATGGCATGCCAAGCAATGTAAAGCCATATAATACTACCTATTTTCGATTTGCTCCACTCTGACTGTGTCATGCATTCGATTTATATTCAAGCATGACAATTTTCCAGATTATTAATTATTCAAGGTGATCAGGCACTAGGAAGATTGAACAGAGAGATAGATAGCTAAAGTACATAACACAGGTAGATAATCTGATCCTCAACAGACGTTCTTCATGTTTTACGTTTACGATTATGTCTAATGTTATGACCATCTTTTTGTGAGTCAATATTATACATTCACTACATCAGTCAATCAAGTCACTCAATTTTACACTTAAATTTTACATTCCTTTAGTATAGATAACTACGTATGGTGCATTATAATAATAGGTACAGTTGAATCCATCGGAAATAATTGACTCGCTAAAGTATTACACAAATACATTTGACTTGACTTGACTTGACTCAGTTGGACTGAACTTGAGGAGTTAAATAAGTAATAAACCAGAGCATAGCACACCTTATTATCATTACTTTAATAGGCCAGTATAGACGAACTACAAAATTATACCATTATTATTATAGTGGGTAGGATGAAATGCAGAACACAAATGATATATTTACTACCTACCCTACTCCATCGCTGTTCAATTCAAGCAATATTAAACACTGCTGTGCAAGTTTGAAATGAAACTGTGAAGTGAAGTGTGTAGAATGTTCTCTAAGTATGATAATATAAGCGGCCAGGAAGCACCGTTTCAAACAAAAACAAAACAATACATATTATATTACACTATTAAGCATTGAGTTACTGGTTCCACACGGTGATTAATGTCAATACATAACGCATTGTATTCATTCCCACTGATTTAGATCAGGATTGAGAGGAATGCGATCAAGTGGACATCTGAGTACACGTAAGACAAGATAAAAGTAAAAGCCAGAGACCAGCTGTTTTGTATAGGGTTGGTCCGGTCTAACTCTAGTTTGTCCTTGCCTTGAGCATAAAGTAGAGCAAATTTAAGCGTAGCGACTATAGATTATATATATGTGATGGTACAACTCTTCGCATCAATTTTTTTCTTATTATTTCATTCACAGTAACAATACAGTTGTACAGCGAGTGGCAAGTTGAATTTGTGTATTAATAATTCAGATCATATCATCAGGTAAGCTCCATGAGTTCAGCCCACATCAGAGAAGGATATGAAGAAATGACAATACGTTTATATATGTTGTGCTGTAATGCTATGAATTAAAATCGATGGTTGTTGAAATGAAAAAATTAATTTAATGATATGGAATCCTCATGTGAGATGAGATGTTGGTGCTGATGCGGCTAAGGATGCATCATACTGATAGTAGAGAGAGAAGAGTGAATAGATAGAATGAAAGTCAATGTCAAAGTCAAAATGAAAATCAAAGTCAAGCAAATAAAAGATAATGATATGGTAGTTGAGAAAATGATCATTTATTGATAATTGTTCATAGGATATTATATAGTTTGGTTTGGGTTGTTTTTTAAATGTTAAGCAGCATTACAGATTGTATTTGAATTTGCTCTAGATATTTATTGATATATAATTACTGTCATTCCTAGTAATTGTAATTTTGTTTGCTGCGACGTAGTGCAGCACATATTATACCCTTTCACACCTACTATTGCAACTCCTTGTATGAAATTATGTTTAATTAAGTTTTTGTAGAAAATATTCAGGTTGATATTGCATATCATTAGATGATGTACATATTCTTGTTATGCTAATAATGCTTTTTGTTCATCGTGTTCTGACAAGAATACTAATGTTGGTCATAAAAATTCAAGCGTTGGATTTTTGTTGATGGAAGAAAGATTGATAGGAAATTAATTGCGTTGTATTGCATTGGATTATAGTATTGAATTGTACTTGTTTCATTTTGTGGGATTGCTGTTTACTATTAGAGTCATTAGTTCTGCTACAAGTAGAGTTTGTGGAGGATTACAATTGTCAGTATCACTAATATGCCACTGCACTGCACTGGCAGCTGATCGACTTGATGGACTTCATAAATTTTAAGTGGAGCAATTAGTGGTACATAATAGTGGTAAAACTGATTGTAAGTTTGTTTGCAGTTGAATAATAAAAACTGATCAAAACACTTGCGTTGACATTTCGACATTATCTGTAAACACTGACTGCCCTCCGTATGTCAAAAGGCGTAAACGGTATTGTGTTCAAAATAATTAATTACACTTGTTTTCATTTCAAATATTACTAGAAGTTGTTTAATTTGAAATGAATGTATTTGTTGTATCATATATCTCTGCATTGTAATAGCTTCATTTCAAATCCACTTGTTCCTGCTTGTGCCAACTTTTGAAATATATACCTAATGCAAGGTTAGCTATAGAATTACAAATAAGATAGAGAATTACTTTTCCTCTCCAGATTTACTTATTTACAAGCATAAGGATGTTAACAACAAGGCATCCATCTCAATCTCAATTTTGTCACTTTAGTTCCGATTCCAAGGTGGCCACCACGAATTGGTATTGTTTGATATTACAATACAATACAACCAGATACAATGTGGAGGGACTCAAAACAGCAGGAATTCCTCCGAGGTTGGTGGTACGGCACAAGCTGTGGTGGGTGTCTTGTCCTGACGGGACTGAGTTGAATTGACTCACTCCTTGTTGTTGTGTTGGTTGTCTTTGTCACCAATGTTGTCTTCGTTGACTGATTCATCTTGGACGGAGGTCCAGTTCAGTGAAGTTTCGTCGGGTCCACTTCTCCTAGCTCTCCTACTGGAGGAGTAAAGGAGAGAAAAGGCTCTTCTTTCCTTTATCTTCATCTTTACCTTATTCCACTTAAAGCTGAGCGTGGCATGTTCAGATATAAGTATACAGCATAATTGATGGCCTTTAACTTCATCATCTTTAGAAATACACACAGAGACGCACGCTGTAGGTAGGGAGGTAGGTGGTGCTGAAAAATACCACAAACTCCTCGGAAGTCATCTGTGCCAACTTCAATGCTCAAGTCAAGTCAAGACAATAATTGCACCAAACTCAAGTCAGGTCTATTACCTATGGTATATATTTATATATATATATAGATATATTGACTTGTAGATACTTCACGTTAAGACACCCTTTGCATATCGGGAGAACAGAGTGAACTGAAATGAAAATTCTGCTTGACACAGCATTCTTA
>JAAXYV010001071.1:0-10251 GCA_036851875.1 Novacerus sp. FZ-2019
ACAAAATCGATGTATAAAATATTCACCTCATTTTATAGAAAGAACAGATGAACAAAAAGAAAGAAAAAATTAAATGCAAATCATTGGAATGGCTTTTACTATTCTGGGTCACTTTTGTTTTATCCATCATCGCACTTACTTACGTCTATGGACTTATGTTGTTATTACTCTTTACTACTACTACAACTTCAACTACGAATGGTATATATTTCGCAAGTTTTGTATTCTTTTGAACAGAGTACGACGTAATAATAACAGTAATAGTAGGTACAGTATAATGATATTACATAGATTGACAATAATGTGTACGTAATGATTACATATTTTGATCATCATACATACATAATATAATAATGACAATAAGATAATAATACGACTCCATGAAAATCAAACAGAATTTGGTTACGTACTCGAGAAAGTACTACTTTTCTCTTAACTGGCATAAAAATAGAGTATAGTTATAGTACACAGTTAAGTACAATATAATAATTGAATAATAATAATAATTGTTCTAATAATGAGACATGTCATTTTAGAGGTAGGTATGTAGTAGGTGGTAGTGGTAGGTACATTTTTTTAAACTTGCTGTTTTTTGTTCTTTTTTTTATATTTCTTTTTGTTACGTTCAACATTATGCTTTCTCAGGTATGTGGATCCAAGATTGTATCTTGAGTCTTGATTGTGTTTTAAATTACGTTACACGTTACGTTACGATACGACACGTCACTTTACTTTAACTTTAATAATAGTAATTGTAAATTTGTTACTTTTGTATTGTTCTCTGTTTAAGTTACTTACTTAAACCTATCCAAACTCTTTGCTAACATGTACATTAAGTTACGATTTAAGTTCCACGAGAAACATTTAAAGAGCACAATAATAATAATAATTATAATAATATAATAATAATAATGATTATTAATAAAAGATCATATAGTTGTATAGTATATGTACCTATTATGTATGTAGTATAGCACGTTACAATAATAATGTTTTGTTTTCTGTTACTTACACTCGAAATGTAATTAATGATTAATTAATGAAGATTCTGTTATCTTTGCACGATATTTATGTAAAGTTTATGTATTGATGAATGTAGTACGAGGGTAGGTATGTATAGATACAGGGCAGCAGGCGGAACAAAAATCTGACTAGCTTGATCAATTTTATAATTGATTTATATTTTTTTAAACGCTAAATTGTTACGAAGATGCCGACATTTACTCTTAAATCTATACATCCTGTCCTGCCTTCTACTACAATAATTATATATATTGTCAATACTATTATTATTACTAACATACTAATCAACATAGAAAAGCTTAATAACATTTACAAACGAACACACAGTCAACCTTTGTTCCTGATTCTTCTAAACTCATCAAATCTCTGGTACAGAACAGTGCGTACACAGTACATATATTATTACTAATTACATTATTACCCACATTGAATGAACGCAAAGAAGTCAAACCAAAACACTAATAAGCAATCACATCACATCATCACATAACATCAACATTCTCAGCCCATCCGTAACTACATCAACACATACAGTCACATGCAACTCAACTCACAACGACTTCAATTACAATTTCATTTCATGGAATTGCTTTTAATCTCTTATTTCTGCTATAATTACATCTCTTCTCTCTTCTACTTCTACAAGAGCTAAACCTAAATGGAATGCAAGTGCAGGTAATTAATTTAGGCTTTTATGGAATGACATGAGAGTGTACGTACCAATAATAATTGTCTTGTCATCATCACAAACACTAAATGCAACTGCCTTAACTTAGTAATAACAAAAGTACCACCAAATCCAAAAAATCTAACTGATCTCATCTATGTCCTACTTATATAGTAGTATTCTTATTCTGTAGTTCTACTCCTAGACTCCTCCAACTCAATTCATTTCACATCACGATATACATCATAATTTTCATCCACACAAACAAAAAAATATCCACAAATGAGGACAGTTTTCGTACACCCACCAATACTGCAAAACACTACTGCACTACAGGTATTAATATGACTCACTACTTTATAGTACTACTATAATATATTCTTTCTACCCATCATACCTCACGCTATGTACTTCACTCATGCTGCAAAACATTTTTGACAAATCTATTAGTTAATTAATACCTGTTGTAATCTCAGCACCTTTGCTAATGAAGTTGAATCAGTGATATAAAACAAATCTACTAGAAGCCCATATATGGAATGAACGATACTTACTATATACTGACAATGTTCTACAACTACAACTCCGTACTGAACTTCTAATTACTGTACTCTATGTTACATGAGATAACAAACGTCTAAAATCATTTTTACTGATTTGATTGTTTACATAGTTTAGATATTTTTTAGTTAGTCATTATATAAAGGGATACAATTTTGTTTGTAACATGTTGCACTTAAATTCAGGAGGTAAATATTTAAATACGTTGAATAACAATATGATAGTGTAGTAGTACTTAGTAGTAGCTTCGACTGAGGTTGACATTATAAGACAAAATCGACACAGTCCGAATGACTCATCAGTGTGATGCAGATATGGAATGGAGATGTTATTGATTTAGTTCTTGCTTCTGTTGTTTCCGTTTCTATGCCGGTTAAAAGGCTTTTGGACTTGCTGTAAATTAATATTATGAGAATGATGAGTAGAACTTTTAGATAAAAAAAAAAGTGCTTCTTGATTTCCACACGTTTCAGTTGATTAAATAGAAAAGTGGAGGATATAGCGGAAACTCCCACATTTCACAAAACTGAGAATTAGATGGAAGGGCAAGGGTCATATTCTCATATTGTATAATATAATGAATATATATATATATACGTACGTAAGTCCATTTAAATACCTAAACTAATGTATAGTCACATCATAGTAGGATAGTACTTTATGTGTATGTATGTGAAAGGCCGTCGAAGGAGTGAGCGAGCGAGCCCTATTAAGGCAAGAAGATTAATAAGAATATTACCGCACCTATCCTTTTGAGCTTCACTCAACTCACACATTCAACGGTAAAGCACAGACGACACGAGAGACAATCAAGAGCAGAAAAGGAGCTACAGTAAAAGAGGACTCATAATAATATTATATAGGATATATTATGACACTAGACTACCAGACCATCACCAGCACCAACTAAACTAACCAGACCTAAACTCATATTCATATTATTCAACCTTCTCCTAACTTAGCCCAGCTGATGAACAGTTGGTAAGTCTAATGTCATATTGTTCTTAAATGTGTTAGCTTTCTTGGCTCTAGAAGAGCGTATGATTTGCAAAACCATGGCTTTACAATCATGGCAAACTATCATGAGTGACCCTTTCAGTTTCTCAGTCTTGTCATCCTCCTTCCCTCGACCGAAGTTCTTTCTGTAAGCAGAACAAAGGAAACACAATTACATTACAACACCAGTAGTTATATACATACAATTCAGAGAAAAACAGTTGGGTTGTGAGACTAAAAAAGACCTTTGTCTCAAGTTTCAACAAGAAATGATTGTCATACCTTTTGAAAGCCATCAGTCCGAGGGAAATGGATGTGACAGTTGGTAAGCTATACGGTCCACTACTGTGATCAGGCGAGAATCGATCCCGTTCTTCTGACTCAATAAGCCCAGGTGAGATTGAACGCTGTCCACTGTCTGAGTCTGTCCCCACCGACTTCCTTGAGAGTGACATATTTGGCGATGTAGGGGCACTCCCCACACTATTCTTTCGTCCCGTACTCATTGTAGTGGGTGTGAGACTTTCCATTCGCGTCGGTGTCTTCGAAGTCGGGAATTCCTTTTCTTCATGCTGAGGGGAAATAGTAGGGCTGAGGGTTGAGACTGGTACTTTTGCAAAATGCTCTGTAGGTATCCTCATCTACAAATCATTTCCAGAAAAACCTTATTTTTAAATACAGCCTTACATTTACAATTAGGTATACATACTACATAGGTATATTAATTTATCAGTACCAACTCATTCTGAAGTTTCACTCCAGAGACCACCGGCTTAAATAAACTACCAAGTAAAAGAAAAGTAATTGCATTGTTCACTTCTTACCTTTGAGCAACATTTGGCACAGACAGTCCTCTTGCAAAGTTTGCAAGCATTTCCCCAAGGGCCAAAAAGACTAAATCGTGTCTTTAGACAAAGGAAGCACACCTATAGAGTCACAAATACAGCTTTCATTAAACTAATGCTTCCTAAATCTACTGCCAAGAGCAAATTCCTCCATTCAATTAATAATAATAAACTCGTACTTAAGACTCACAGCAAAAATAATATATCCTTAAATCAGTCATACGTAAAAAAGAATCATCTTCCACCATTTCTAAAAATTCACCTGCAGCAATTATTCTTTCACCCACGCTACCAGGCTATAATACGAAAGTTATATTATATGCTTAGCCTATAAATATACTGAAAGAACTGTCTATATTCTATAATAGTAGTGCTGCATTTCAATAAGGATTATGAGTGCTCTATATATTATTATCCTCATCTAATAAAGTACTGCAGAAGCACAGTTAAGTAAGAAAAAAAAAAGAACCACACAATTTCAACTATATTTATCATTCTTCATTCTATTTTTCCACGTAGGCCGTATACAGAGAGAATCCACGTAGATCAAGCCAGCAAGCAAAGTGATAAGAGCAGTCAGTACCAGTGGAACCATAAGTATGCGATGAGTCTTAAAGATATGAACTAGATTTTGATAAGCCCTCCGTGAGGTAGAAATAAACCGCTACACGAATTTCATTCAAATTGCTAATTGTCTATTTGTGATTGAGAAGATATTTTGATCCAAGTTCCATCATGTATATATGTTAGAGTTATTATATATATAACAGTAACATTTGTAAAGCTGTAAATTATTATATACAGATCTACGAGTTACAAAAGGTTACGAGAATTTACAGAGCATACTTACAATAACTTATGCCATACCTGTCTGTCTAAAAGAGATATTATTTAACATTTAACACCTGCAACTTGTGCTACTGCAGCCTGCCAATTCCCAAACAAACCAACCAATCCATTTGCCATTAAACAATCCTCAAATACATCCCATGCCAAAACCAAATATTCAACTTCAGTATACCCATCATATTATCATGCCTCTATCCTATCTAATATCTACAGCCCCTAAACACAGACTTCACAACAAATGTATATAGTATTGTGTAACCTAATCAAATTAGCAAATCAGCTTTGGCATTAATTGCTCCGCTAATACGGGTACCTACCTATCATACACAACCAACCTACTTGATTGCATTGTAAGAGTCTCTGACTTACCTATATGGTGTGTCTCTACATTATTTCTCTACTTCCACCTACTTTTTTTTCTGTATGCACTCTCAGGTACTTTTTTAAATGCTGCTGACTGAATCTTCACCTTGGCCAGAATTTTCTCATCCTACGCCACACATCCATAAAAAGCCCCTCTCGAAAATTTAATAAACCCATCAACTTCACTCACTCACTCACTCACAAACTCTACTAACTAAACTAATACCACCATTGTACGGCAAGTGTAAAAGTACATAAATAAATACAAAGCCACTTTGAGTGAAACAGGTGCGTCCAGCACTAAAAATGTTTCACACATTTAACCCCGCTCAAAATTGCTTTTTTCAACACAGCACTCAATAATACCTATATACAATGACCAAGTACAGACAGAGAGAGAGAGACATTAAGAAAAATAATAAAAATCGCTTAAGGCTGCCTAACTAATTTCCGTAAAGTATTTTTACTGAGTCGAGTCATAGCATAGGTAAGTCAATTATTATATCACCGTACCCCAAAATTAAATTTATAAAGCAAGAGTAATAAATACTTTAATGATGATGACGATGCGATGGTAAAAGTAAAAGTTGAATATATTATAACCATACCTTGCCCTTCTCTACATCTTCTTTTAAGCTGCAGTCCACTGGCAGGCTTTCCAATTCGGCTTTGGTTAAAACATTTCGGATATGAACAACTTCTTCCAAATTCAAAGAAAGACACTCAATCGCTGTCTGCCAATGATTTGACTGGAAGAACTCTTCCTGAAGGGAACTCTTTGATACAGAGTGAGGAAGCTTGGCTTTTCTCCGATGAAGAATCGGAGATACACTAGGACCATTAAGAGAGCTGAAGACATTTTTGGAATTTGTATACTCGAAGGGGAACGTTATAAGTGTTGCTCCATGCTCATCCCTAATTGTAGGATTACAGATGGAGTGACGTCGTCGAAGATCTAGCATATTACTCTCGCCGTTCTCATATTTGGGTTCTATATTTAATATATCAAAAAATACAGAATACATTACAATCAGTTCATTCCACACACATACTATTCGATTTTTATAAGAGTTTCTCAATGTCCTAGGATTAATAGAGTTACCAAATTTAAACTCTTATAAAAATCGGGTAGTAAACAAAACTCACTTTCTTTTCCATTCATCCTATAACTCTAGCTGGATTAGTATATGAATTTCAAAATTACATCCGCACGCAGTCCTTGCTGACTAAGCTAAGTAAGTAGTAATTTAAGAATTAAAAATGCGGTTTAACCTGAAGGTTTTTTCCACGGTGAGACGGGCGTTGACTGCGATCCTTCCGCACAAATGTGACCATAGAAACACGTTCCGTTCCCCCTCGGTGAGTCCCCCAAATAGTCCTCATCCTCATCATCATCATCCTGTAACACACAAAAAATTGTCTTCATTATTATCTTCTTACCTCTAACGAAAAAAGTGATTTTAGTTGAGTTCCTACAACCTGCCTGGAAATACCATACATCATCCACCAATAAACTCTCAATCAGCATGCTAGGTTGAACACCACTACCTATACCTATTATACTCTATACCTTCTCTTAACTTCATTCAATACTTAACAGTAATCATCTCCTGACAAAAGGTATTTCCTCCTCACTCACATCACAATGTCTAAATCACTTCCCAAGGAACAAGATTGGCTTGATTGGACTTGCAACTAAAGACAATTTCATTTCTTCTAAACCAACCTAAACCACATACATATTGAACACCACTCACACCACATTATTACCACAAAATCCTCTCCAAAATAACAACTCCATTCCATCTTCCTACCTTACAATACAATTCTACCCACTTAAATCTAAACTCCAAAATTCCTTAGCCACACCAAAAATCAATTTCAACCACAACTATTTCCTTTCCAAATTAACTGTTTTTAATTGAATCAACAAAATCCTCCAACCTAACCATCCCCATCCTACACATAAAGAAGCAAAGACAAACAAAAGAAATTCATCCAAAGACATATATAAATTTATACATACATTAACATAAAATTAAATTCATTGAAATTTCATCCGCTTTTCCATGACATGAAAACATGACATCCAAGGTTACTCGGGTGGACGTGAACGAATCCATATTATTATCCTTCCCATTATGCCTCACATAAATTACATGTAGCACTAAAGCAAAAAATTATATAGCCAATTAAACACAGCCAACATTCAAAAAGAAATAGAAATAGCGCAACCTAATGAACTACCTATAAAACTGCTCCAACTCACGTCATGTCATGTCACGTCACCTCACCTCACCTCACGTCAATATCAAGTTCCATCGTCTCATCAACAATATTCAATCTCTCTCTCTACATCATCCTGCTCGTCTACTGTTTTAACTTTTTCCAACACTTCTTTCCCAAACAGACTGAGCTAAACCAAAAAACCAAACTAGGTACGCACTAAATTCGCAATACCATAATATATTATCCGTCTGTCTGTCTGTACATATAACTTTACAATACTGAGCAATCGTCTTACCAAAACTAGAAAGTTCAATAGTCAAATTAATAGGTATACCAGGCTACCAGGATACAGGCATAACTCATTCATGGCTATATCGACACTATGTAAATTTCTTATTTTGGTAAGATGACTCGTCAGTACCTATATATATACAGTCTCTCTCTCTCTCTCTCTCTACGTACAGCAAAAAACATTCAACTCCTTTCCTGGACTGTACTCGTCATAACATAACTTACCTAATATACAATACCTACTACTACTCTTTCTCCTCCTCCTCCACTACTACATTACTCATCTACAGACATAAAATAATTGACATTGTCATCATGTCAAGCTTACGGTCATCGAAACATGACAAGACATTACATTTACATTACACTACTATAAGCTGAAGCTCAGTTGCACTGCATTGCATTGCATTGGATTAGATTAGATTACTATAAACATTAGGTAGCTCAGTCAGCTTCACTTCATCTCAGCTATCATGTCAGTCGCACAGGCTGTAGGCTCGTCTGCTCCTTACTAATTCTGCTACGTCAGGGCAAGTCAAGTCAAGTCAAGTCGATTCACCTCACCTCAACCTCAAGTCAACCCAAGTTACTTACATTTACATGTAATAATAAGCCAAGCCAAGTCAACTCAATTCACTCCAATGAGGATAACTAATCAACTGCCAATAAGAAAACGAAACTAGCCAGTCCCACTGTACCACAGTGCAGTAATGCAGTATATGTATACGGAACAACTTAGAAGTAGATCAAGATTGCATATTATCTCTCTGTACAGGTAGTAGAGTATATAGACTAGACTAGACACAGTAATACAATATTAAACTATAGGTAAAAGTAAGTACAATGAAATATTATTCTGTATATAGTGTTACTAGTTACTACAGGATGAGTTTTGCTTGCTTTCCTTGCTTGCTTGTGTGTGTTTGTTAAACAGGCGATGGCCTTGCATTGCATTGCATTATTACATTACATTACATGAGCATGAGATGAGGAGAATACTACAAACAATAATATTAACATGAAAGTAAAAGTAGTGTTACATTCATTATATATATAGCTATAGCTACATATTTATACCTATAGATAATATTATGCATACATAAAGTAACATAAAGTGCTCGTGTGTCCTTCCTCCTACTCACTCACTAACTACTACTACCTGCAATGACTGTAGTGTACTGTACTGCAGTAATAGTATAGTGTAGTGTTCTACATATAATACACTCTGATTTCAGTTTCTTCTACTACTACTATAAGTTCACAATACAATACAATACACCTACCACTTAATACATGCAATTCAACCCTTAAGCTTAAAAAAGTCAGAGAGACTGCACCTTATTGCATTCACTTCATTTCTGACTTCATTTCACTCAGTGCTTAAAACTTACTAAAGGCATTCTATATACTACAATCAAATCAAAGCTCACAGCTATAGGCTCTTCACTCACTCACATGCCAACCTACTCTATCTATTCTATTATATACCGCACTGTACTGCACATCATAACATCAAAAAATGTCGTAAAAAATCTAATGTAACTTTACAACATGGCATGCCGTGAAGAATTCAACTCACTTCACTTCAGTTCAGCTTAGCTTAACTTAACTTAACTTAACTAACTTCACACAATCCAATCCAATTCAATACAATCCATTCCATCCAAATCCAACCATGCAAGTAGGTAGTAATAGTGTAAAGTAAAGTAAAGTAAACCTAAAGTAAAGTCTGGATTGCATTACACTCTACTGCACTGAATTGTATAGTGCCTTCGTTGTTGTGTTGTGTTATGTTGGTTGATTAGAGACTGACAATGAGTTTAAGTTTGAAGTAGAAGCTGGACTGAAGTGAACTTAGTAAGCATCATCATTTCATCTCTCTTCTCTTATGGTACATCATAAAACACAGAAAAAGCTTGGAATGGAATTTTATCCACATCGTAAAGTATATCTACTGCTCTGCTCAATGGTCACACGCCCATTGCATTGGAAAAGGAAAAGAAAAATGATTTGGGTCCAGCCCAGTTTTCTTGCGTATAATACACTTCATAGCTTCAGAAAGAGTTAGACATACCTCTACACACTGGCTTATGGCTCTAACATTTACATCCCACATCACATCAAATCACAACATCGCCACGCCATACCCATACCATACCATACCACTCCACTCTACACCACACCAAAAATACTATCTATCCGTATTGTATTATTGTATTGTATATTATATTCAAGCACAGTTCAGTTGATGGACCACAAATTATACTGAAAATATTTCCTTTAAAAGATTCCATTCTGCTCTGCTGCTCTGGTCGGACTGTACTGAACTGAACTGCTTATAGCTTGTTTAAAGAACGTGGTCCATCATTTTCACCACATGTATGCATGCTCTTAATCTCATATTTAACATTAACATTACCTTACCTC
>JAAXYV010001072.1:0-10249 GCA_036851875.1 Novacerus sp. FZ-2019
ACCTCAGCATCAATTTCACTTATGGAGACCGTAACCTACGGTACCCGGGTATCCCCGAAATATGGGTAAAATTGTTTTATCACGTATTCTGATACTACTCGACCTCAGCTTCAATTTCACTTCAGGAGGTGGTGACTTGCGAAGGTCAGGTAATCCCAAAAGCAAACTTAAACGACGAAAATAAACAGATAATACAAACAATCACTCACAAAACGGTGCACAGTAATTTACAACATTACTCTCATGAATATCAAAAGAATAAAGCAAAATAAAAAACAAAACAACTCATCGTTACAATTTTAAAGATAATCAGTCGATACTGATTATGTGCGTTAGAACGGTTTATTAAATGTATTCAGACAAAGTAATCAGAATTTCTGTAAGCTCTTTCCGTAACTGGTTCTGCAACGCCACTAGCGCTGGCTAAATATTTTTGTAACTAATTCTTAAAAATTAAACTACATTTTATTATTAGCGTAAATTGAAATGATCGGAATTATTCTCACTCCGGATACCAGAATTAAAAGGTGCCGTTCAAAGTTCAATAGCACTATCATTCTCTCGTATCAGCTTTCCTCTTAGATATGCAATGAAAATTTTGTCCGCAGCACATATTCCCTTGCGGTGCTGAAAGCGGAAGACTATGAATGTTACAATCCTATGCGAGTCAAATGAAAGGAACGCAGACTGCAAAATAACATTTCCATGCTGGTAAATTCATCAAGCGATTTAATATCAAACAAATTCGGCAATCTCAAATTGTGTTCGCCTGAATGTATTCAGAGGCAACGAGGGATTAAAATATTCAGCCCTCAAAATTAATCCACGAATACTTGACTCATGACTAGGCTTGTATTCAATAAATACGGCCACTCTTCACGATCCCGAGTGCCAGCTTTTCAGTTTACAGTATTTGAGGTTGAAGGTAAGAACTTGTTGGATATAGGCTTTAACATTAGCGTCTTTCAATTGAAAATAACCAGCACTGTGCATCATTTGCAGTGTGCTAACTGCAAAATTTGATCCTGAAGGTATTCATAATGAGGTATATCTGCCGAATTCATATCCCCATGAATATATTTATCAATGGTGAGTAATACAGAACTAACAATGAGTAAACTATTTCTAATAAAAGCTCCGTGCTAGTGTACGCAGGGGTATCTTACGATTCCTAATCAAACTGAAAACTTAAATTAGTGCTCACTTTTTTCACAAACAACTTTTCGCAGCAATAAATATACGATACCACCATATACAGTTTCCATCACCTCCCCAATCTCTTGAAATGAAGTAGTGTGTTGGCATCTCTATCCCCATTGTTGGCTAGAATGTAAATTTTTTAATGCTACATCAATAAAACAGAATTTTAAATGAATGTGGGCTGACGGTGGCTCATTGAAATTCTCTCTCCGAATTAAATTAAAGCGGGCAAGACACTATTAGAAATACGAATACGGATGTAACTGATTTCCTTTCCCAAAACACACGAAATATTGTGTGGCAAACTGAAAAATCTAATGGTACTTTAATTACGGTCAACGAAACCTTGACTTTCACGAGTCACAACTTATATAAACAATTCATGATATTCACGCATTAATCATAAAGACAGGAGTTTTAATTGATATAATCTGTATACTTCGAGTAGTAGCTACTAAATATGGGCACTCAGGGAATATGGGAAGCCTTCAGCACTTACTTGGGATTTTTTGGCAAAAATGGTTTCAGTCCTTTCGAATTCGAACAGAATAAACGAATCACGACTGTTACAACCAATAAGCGACGATTGATGTTTTGGATAGTTAGTATAGTTTGGACCTTAGTTTTCATTTTTGAGTTGAATTTTAGACTCATTAAGGAAATATTCTCCCCTGATCCAACATTCTCAATGCTAATGATAATTATGTACCTTAATACTATTGTACTACAAAATCCGACATTCTTTATGAATATCGTAACTGCATATAGTGCAACAGAGATTGCTGAACTCTGGACACAACTTGCTGGCGACGATATCCGCATGAGACGTAAGGTTTCTAATTCATTAAAACGCATATAATTGTATCAGATTAGGAATCATTATATATTTTTAATTGGAGTTTAATTTATGCTAACAGAATTATTTCGGTCAAAGGGTCAAAAAGCTATGAAGATGAACATCTTCGCAGTATTCATGAAGGTGATGATACCTGTCGGCTGGACAATTATTGCAATAGTGGGCTTCGCTCCATTTTTCCTACGCTTTCCGTTCACTCCGACAGTAGAATTCATTGTCGGCAGTGGTTTAAATTTCCTATGTATACCTACTGCAGACTACTTAGTCAAAATCTTAGCCAACATCACCATGTCAATCACATTCGTATCTTGGTTTCTAACTGCACTAAGTGTTCTGGTATTTTATGCTCTACTAATATTGATTTACCTAGG
Source organism: Novacerus sp. FZ-2019 (assembly GCA_036851875.1). Classification (NCBI taxonomy): domain Eukaryota; kingdom Metazoa; phylum Arthropoda; class Collembola; order Entomobryomorpha; family Tomoceridae; genus Novacerus; species Novacerus sp. FZ-2019. Next base: position 2,428 of record JAAXYV010001072.1, read on the forward strand.
AAGTACTTTGCACTGGATTAGTGAAATAACAGACCCTAACCGCGTCCGTAAAAAAAACTTTCTGAGTTGCAGGAAGGCTTATTTGAACATGACAATCACCAATTATCGCTTCAACTCCTTGCTTATATGTATTGTTCCTGCCATACAAGTATTAGGTGTTATCGTGACGATGCTTAGTATTTTTGGTTTAATTCGATTTTCCAATGTTATTTATGTGGAGCTTTATTCAATGTATCCTATTGTTTTATTTGTAGTAATTGTTGTTCAGTTATTTGTTCATAATATGGCTACTGCACTTCACTCAATCTCGACCAACTTTTGGTTTACCTGGTCAACAAAGGTTAATAGTATTGAAAAAAATATCTTAGAGCTCTTCGTCCCCTTAGTTTGCATGTTGGACCATTTTACATATTCAAAAGATCCACATCCTTCGATACTTTGTCATTTATTATTTCTTATACAATTACTTTGCTAATGTCTGTCCCAAAATTGCATTCGCAGTGACCACACAATTTATACAAAAGTAACCTAAAGATGTGGTAGAAGAAGTAAGACATCTCCGGAACCTTTTGTCGCTCTATCCGAGAAAGGATTCTTCTAGATTACATACATATGAACGAATTGCTGGTAATGCATTTATGCAAGTACAATTTTCTGTCACAAAGACACTACTGAATTTATGAATGTGTTGTAAGCATTGCCTTCGTATCAGACTTTAAAACAAGTCCATACATTAACGAAGTGGTAATAAAGACAATTGCAAACATGAGTTCAAAAGATTAAATGTAACCAAGTGGTGAAGCATGGTTTTCATAATTTCAAACTTTACACACACCTTCGTTGTGGGTAATGTTAGAAAATATCTGGCAGCTATTCCTTGCAGAAAATATAAACCCATTTAAGGGGACGTCAAAACAATGACAATCTTTTACAGAATTATTCCATTAAAAAGTAATGTATAGTTTCAAAGAAACATTACAGGTTTCATTACTGATTTAATAACTCCATTATTGATGTTTAACTATCTGCCAAATTTGTAAAAACACACTGATAAAATTAGAATTTATAAGACCAGAAAACTATGACACAAAATAAGAAATATACTGGATGTACTCAAGAAATGTACTGGATGGAAAGAAATTTGTTCGTATAAAAGGGATATTACTGAACAACGTATGTGGTTATTTAGGTTATGTTTATGTATTTTCCCTTATTGTTCTTATCATTTACTGTGTTCCTGCTATTTCTTTAATAATGTCTCTTAATGAAGCTGTCCGAAACTATCAGATCAGAACTGCAAACAATATGCTTGACAGCATAATTTAGAGAGCTATGAGGCAGGAAGCGTTCAAATTAAACCATACGGCTTTTGTATGAGGCTATGTAATAAACACAGGCGGCGCGAATTCATCGTATGTTTATTCGAAATCTTAAAGCATTTCTTTTGGTTCAAACTATTGTCCCCATGTTAAGCTCGAGTGACATTGAGTGAGTCTTTTAAGACAAAACCCTTTTGCTGCAACTTTGCGGGATATTAAAATCTAAATGTACATTGTAATTCCATTTGATCCCGATGTTACAACTTTACATAATTTGTTATTTATCTCATTTCTTATTAAGTTGATTGTTACGATATTTGAACGTTTCCATGGAAATTTAATATGAGTATCGAACATAATATGCGTTATTTTGGTCATCATTGAATTATATAAAATAATTAGTTGTGTGAATAAGCTACGGTTGGTTGTGATCGTGCTATAATTATGACTTAAATCAATATTTCGTGAAACATTACATTGTTCTTATCCATAGTTTCAGCATCAAAGGAGCAAATAATGAACGACGAATGTGGTTTTCAATATGAATGTTCTATTAACATTTACAAAATACAAAATACTTACACTTATGAAACAAAGATTCTATGAGTCAGGTGTAATGCGAGAGGGTCCAGTTCGGCTTGCTTTATTTTGACTCATATCCTAGCCGAGTAATTATCCCATCAGTGAACAAAATGAACAGTTAAAATTGTATTTGTATTTTCAATCCATATGATTTATTTGAAAATTCCACTCAAAACGGTATAGCATTTTGAGCGACAGGTATGTTGCATGCTGCTGTCAGATCATCTTCACAACTATTTTGAAATTTAAACTTTCAACATTTTGAATGCAAATTTTGATTTTGAACAGTTAAAAATTTCAATTTAGATCATCAAAATCATTGGAATCTTAACTATCGAAAATTTTCAAACAAACTGAAAATGTAAATTCTGTAGCATGTGCATATAGTATACGCAGTTTGCATTTTGATTTGTTTCAAAGACATTTTCAATTCTCAGGGTTCTGAAAAGTCATTTCATTCAATAGGTGGAGCATTCTCATAAGCATTCTGCAACTAGCGTTAATATGTTCTGGAAACAACCATTGTTTCCCCGCTATGATAACTCTTTGAACCAAAAAGTATATCTCTCCTTTTCTAAATAAATGCCATTTCTGGGTATGTTCATAACTCTGCTGAAGATATTTAACTGAAAGTTTTTAGGTAATGGTACTGACTTTCTTGGACTAAGGAAGGTGTAATGGGGCTCGATGCTTTCTGCAATTTCGCATTGGTGTAATCGGCTCAATAGATCGAGGCATGTGAAGATGGTGGTCAATCGTTTAGTATGCTGTCAACTCAATTGAAGAATTCAGTTTTTCTTTTTTCTTCACTCTTTTGATGATTGTTATTGAGGTGACAGCTGTATTGCTCGGTCAGTTTCAATGTCTATATTTATTTATAACTTCTGAGCTGACTAAAAAAAATCATAGGCGAGGATGTCCGAATATGGTTGTAATAATTTGACTAGTTTGTTTCGCTCTTCTCATACCAACTTAGGATTTTGCTAGATGTTTAATTTGTTCGTTAGTAACGAATGACTTCGACGGATTCCATGAAGTCGAGTGATGTAAACGCCGGGTCATTGTTGTTTTGATTGTCGTCACTGGGATATAAAGGAGTAGTTTGGATAGTGGCTCAATCGGTGTCAATGATAATTACCGGGTTCAATGATGATCCTTGGATTCAGTGGTGGTCTTCGGATAATGTTTGTGGATTGTGGAGGCATACTCCTGGAACAGGTTGGAAAGGTGTTGTAGGCTTAAATCACATCAAAGCAAACGAGGGAGACAAAGTTTGTCTCCACGCACTAAAGCATTAATACGCTGCGATTAAGGAAAGTCTGTGATGCCCCACCCACTGAGCTACTGTCTGTATAGCAACTGTGTAGCGTAGCACGAACGTACCATCTAGCTAAACGATGATGCAGGAAGAGAAGGCTAATATCTGTATTAGAAGGCTAGAGGGCAATGTTTTCTGCTGCGTACAGTAGTTGTGGCAAAGTGAATGCGCAGCGTTTCTGCTAGGTTTACATAATTTCATATATACAAAACCACATTCACACAGCTCTAACTATTTTTCCACTTTCGTTAGTAATATCTGTAAAGGTGTCTAACAACTAGGTTTGAGATTACTACCATTGAATTCAGAGTAGCCGAATGTATTTAATGGCGGTAATTTCGAATCTAGTTGTTGGACACCCTTTGTACAGTGAAGTTCATTGGAAAAGCCTGCATTGCCTGCAAGCAATATCTGCTTTGACGCGATATAAGCCTGTAATTGGTCGCTCGAAATTGGTAATGTTGGGAAGTTCTACTGATTTATTTGGTCTATATTTATGTCACGCGGTATGTTTTCCTAATTGATGCCAATGATTTTCAGATTTTTGTTGTTGTACGGAATTTATGCTGAAAACTGGTAGTTATGATCATTTTTTCATACAATTCAAAAGTCTGTTTGCCGGAATGTATGATAAACTCAGTTTGTTCATTTGAATGCAATATTTTTGAAAATAGCTGTAATACGGTGTACTCCTAGCATAAGTTGGAAAGGTGTTGTAGTTTGTTTACGTCTTATCATAGGCGATCCGGGTGATGTCAATTTCCTTCTGTCGTGTTAGTGACTGTATTAAACTTTCTAATTCTTAACTTGATTTACTGTTGATTTGAAGCTGGTCGTAGTTGTTGTATTTTCAATAGTTTGCTGGTTTGTGATGGTACTTAGATCGTTGGCGCGGTGTAGATGTAATACAAGTAACTTTAGTATATAAGGGATGTTTCATATAGTTGGTAACCCCATTTGCCATTTAAATGATCGTAACGCCACTGGATATTGTAATTAACTTGTTGGTTTGTCCATTTCAAACGGATCACCATGAAAATAAGCGGTAGGAGTGCGTTGGTCGATAACTGAGGTGACCTAAGGTTCATCATACGAATTTCGATCAATTTTGATCCCTCGGATTGGCAATTGGTGTATATGATAACGTAGCAAATGCTGGTTACATTTGTCCAAGGTGATAAGGTGAAACAGCTTGTTCAATATTCCGATCGTAAGGCAATTTTTGTTGGATTTAGATGTTTCCCGATGCGCTTTACACTAGTCTTGAGCGTGGCCCGTCCGGTCACAGTACCAAAACACTTTGTACGTGCAGTTACTGGAGAAGTGACTCAGCTTGCCACACGAAAAACAGTTTTTGTTGATATAGCCTTGTTTCTACACCACTGCTTACTGGTGGTCAATACTGCAATACGGTCAGCCGCTTGCTGTTTCGGTGAGGCTACCGTATTCCTTAGTTTGATGATTTGATCACTAATGTCGCTTATCGATCTTGTTGCGTGGTGTAGGACGGCGTCTTTAATTGTCCGTAAATTTAAAAGTAAAAAAAAAGTTTGGTGGTTGGGAAGTTGTGAGTTAGAGCGGTTAGGGCCTAAAGAGACAATAATCTTCTCGTGCTATTTTCAGACACGATTGGCTTCAGGCATTACGTGGTCAATCAGTTTGCAAAGCTTTTGAATAGCGTACAAATACTTAATAGGTCTTTCTTTGAATTTCATGTTTAACCTTTGCAATTTTGCCTCGGCCGGGATTAAAAGTCTACAAAGACAAGCCCACAGGGGAATAGTTTCTAAGACAGGTAGTCCGCAGGGGAACAGTCTCCCAGATTTAATATCCACAAGAAATTGTCTCTGAGGAAACGTCCACAAGGACGTTTCCTCCTTCGTCTTCGATCTTACTATTACCGTTGTAAAATCACCTAGTCAACACAAAAACTATAATGCATTTCCACTTTGCGTCAAAATACTACTCTATATCAGTTGTGAATAAAGATATCCACCCTCCCCTTAAATAATGGGAGGAAGTGGAGTGAAGGATTCTGAATTTATGGATGGAAAGTGACAGCCCTCCGTGGAAAATGTGTAACCCCCCAGGCCGCCCCTGGTTAATAATTTCAAACTATTGTTACTTTTGCTATTACCAGTAAAAATATAGATGTGTTTTGCCACCGCTCTGTATGAAATCTGTCAACTTTAGCATTTCTCATTCCCCCACACCCCGCCTCTATTTAATAATTTCAGGATTTTGGCTACTTTTGTCATAAGTTAAAAATATAGATGCCGTTTGCCATTGTTCTGGATAAAATCTGCCAACTTTAACATTTTCCTTGACCCCCCCCCTACACTGCCCCTGGTTAATAATTTCAAACTATTGTTACTTTTGCTAAGAGCAGTACGAAATGCAGGTGCGCTTTGCCACTGCTCCGGGTAAAATCTGGCTACTTTAGCATTTTTCATTCCATGCTGTTTTTGATTTCTAAACAATTGTTCCACATCAACAGATCTCTTGATAGGAACTATACGGGAGTCATTCAAATGATGGTGAGGATTTTTAGGAATATTCTAGTCTACTTCTAAGAAACATCCTACACTCCCACCCTTACTATAACAGTGTTGTTATAGCCCTTCAAGTCCTGTTTTAATTTTAAAAGTTCCTCATCCCTAATCCACCTAAAATGATCGACTGTCAGAGGACCTCTCAATTCACCACGGTAAGGGTTATTAAGATATATGTATATAAAGACTGTTTTTAGATTCTCGTCATACAGAAACTTTATTTGAGGATTATTAGCCTTTGCAAGTTTAACGGAGCCGAGTCCACAATTTAAGCCGACAGGAATCATTTTCTCCATGAGTTCATGTATAGTAAGGTCGTTGATGAATTGTAAAAATACTCCAGATTCTAGGAAACCTGCATCCCATGCAAACATTGGTATGGTGAAGCAATGAAAAACAACCAGTCCGTACTATCTCTCAAGGAGGTTTTTCACGTTTTCAAAACAGTCTGCTAAAAGAATTGAATCGGTTTGTACCCAATCAACCAATTCACTCGTAATGTATTTGTTATGACATCGTGAAAGCGACTTAAGACACTCGGCGGGATATCATATAAACGACTTGCTCCTTGTAGTGATATGCTGAAGACGATCGAATGTCCGCCCTAATGTCGTCAGTAAGGTGCCGTAGCACGAGTTCTAATTTCGTCTTCTGAACGATGTCTTTAGGATGGCCTTTTATACATTTCTCTCTGAATTCATTTTTAAGGCTGCCCATTGCTACAGAAAACCCTGGAGGCCATGTTGAGAATATGTATGGCCATAATATATTACTCAAACTACTTGTATGAAACCGGTTACTGAAAAAATTCAATTTCTTGTGTCAATTAACAGATCCAGTTTATCAACATTGAACACTTTAATTCAATTTGTTTGTCATCGCTCAACACAGGCAATTACTGGCAAATAATGATCAGACAAATGTGTCACATGTTGTTGCATATTTCTAGCAGTGACCTGTCGGCCTTTTGTTGTATAAATACTGCCAATACCAATTTGATTAACACAAATTACCCGCACTCATTTATAGTAAAACATAAATTGTAATTTCCCTAGCCAGAAGCTTATTCCTGACTTGTCTATATTTCAAATTAATTTCACGATTGCATAAATTTTACACTCGAATCCACAAACAATCTACTTGCACTTGAAAATAAATTGAAATTGACACTCAATTTGAGAGTTTTCAACCAATTTCAAATATATTAAATTGGTTAGCAAATTTACAATCTGAATTCGAATTTTAATTCATTCTGAGGGCAACTAACTCAACCTGTAGCAAACATACACTTTCAAAACTTGGTACTTATGTTCCGTAGGTTATTGCAATAGAAGAGAGCAAGCCAAGTGACGTAATGACGCTACATTACCCGTGCGCCACCTATTGCATAAAAGACAGGCAAGGCGTAAGACATCATTAAGTAGTCTTAATGATAGTCCTAATAAGATGTATATTTACCGATGTCGTTTCGGCTTAAATATAATGTCGTTTGAATGATGTGATTTTGAAGATATTCTATGGAATTCATTTAGATGTATACCATAACACATTATCAAAGTTTTTTCTTTAAGATAGCTCCACGAATTAACAACCACGACAAGTCTAAGATAAGATGTGTTCGATATCATAGAGACGACATTCGGAGATAGGTGGTGGATTGGGTACCCAGAGATCATATAAAGCACCTAACGTTTATAAACCAAAACTAGTGGTAACATGTTTACAGTTTTCGTACACAACTTCATCAATAGGGGTATTTGTCATATCATAATGAAAAAGCTCAGGTTGGGGATTTTTGCATGATGAACATCCTTGCCTCCAAAGATTAGAATTTGTACCCTTTATGAATTTAACAATAGTGTCCGTGAGTACCATATAAGGAGCTGACTGTTGTAGAAAATCTTGTACAGTACGATCTCGTAATTCTATATCTGCAAAGATCTTTTTCAATAATACGTCTTCCTTGGGAATCATGTACGATAATAATTTTCTGATTTGCGGTCACCATTGTCATCAACACAGATACAAGAATATCCGCAAGGATTATGTTC
>JAAXYV010001073.1:0-10248 GCA_036851875.1 Novacerus sp. FZ-2019
AAACAACTCATTGTAATTAATTACTTTGTGAGCCATCCTACAGCTATCCTTAGCCTTGTTATTGTTTCCCCCCTCCAACTTCATCAAACTCCAATATTTTGAATCATAATATCTCGCCAGTATATAAGCATAAACAATGGGAGAACAACTATCTCGGAGCCACCAATATCTATTCACAATTAAGGACATGGCACCAGGCTTAAGGGTTTTGTCCTTCTGTGAATAAACAATAGTTAGCGTTGGCGAAACACTCTAAGTTTAAACCCAAACCGAGTAGCATTCAATAAAAAATGCTTGGAGTCTATTTGACCTTCGGGTCAAGAGGTCATACCAGGCTTATATTGTATATTTTGGTAGTATTTTTCGTACTGTGGACCCAGTTATTTATTACTACTTTATTCACAACAATTCTAAATCATTCATACAGTCAGGTCAGGTTATTGAGTTCTACTTTTTCTCCTACCTTTCTTTAATGAAAGTGTGTCTAGGGGAACAAAATTGGCTAAATACAACTGGTTTTGTATTACCTTTTGACCTAAATGTCAAATCGACTCCAAAGTTAAATGTCTATACAAAGTTTTAACAAAATCCACGGAAGTATAAAACTCATAAGCTTGGTATGACCTTTTGACCTGAAGGTCAAATCAACTCCAAACATATTTTTTATTCAACGGTACTCTTTGAAGTCTTCATAATGATGTATTACATGACCACGCTTGGGAGGGTTTTCAAAACAGGAGTTCTAAATGTTCTAAACAGGAGTTCTAAATAAAAGTTCATATTCATAAAGTATACTGTCCTGGAGTTACAATCTCAAGAAAGGACCACTCGATTGGCTACCGAGGACATTTTTAGTTTTGCTCCAACTTCGACAAAACTGGAGATAGAATATTTTTACCCTCACAGCAGGTCTCACAGAAGACGTAGAACTGACATTTTTATCCTCTTTTGGGTGTACACGATATATTTTCCCATTCGTGTAGAATTAATCCAATCTCGCTCATCTGTGGTGAGAGAATACGTCTTAAAGTACCCCAATCGGTATTTTACAAGGCACTTCAACTGACTGAGCAGCAACACAAGCACTGAAAATAATCTCAATCCGTGTCATATACGTACTATAAATAGTGCTGTTAAAATCAAATAGTATCAATCCCAATCAACTTTAGAATGAGCAGTTAAATAAGCTGAAACCAATTCAAATCTTTGTTATATATTCCAATTTGAACCAAGTGCCCGTAATCCCAATTAATTTTACACTGAGCAATTCAGAAACAAACTATTTCAAATCAGTACTACATTATTCAGTTTAATCAATTTGTATTACAGTATTCATTCACTATTGTATTTCCGGCATATTTATTACACAAAAAGGTTCTGATTATTTTTAAGCCTAGGATCAGTTTACCCCAGTCATACACATCCGCTCCCTAAGCCATCGCAACATTTTCAGTTCGTACCTGCAACCACTTATAAAACCATTGCCATTGTTGTTTTCTATGAAACAACATTATAAAATAGGGCTCCAACACTGTCCAGTATTTTTAGGATCGAATTATACTGTCCGAAGTGGTCCAGGACCGGTAAAAGAAAGGTAGAAGGAGAAAATGCAATAGAAAAGAAACTGAAAGAGGAAAAAGAACTAAGAGCAGAAAAGCCCAACAAGAATTGTTGTCCATGCAGCCATCAGTCGTTGTCCAGTCAACAGTAGTGTCGAGTGTCAAGAAGTCCGGTCGTATTTCGACGGAAAAGAGAAAGAGCGACGCACATCGAAAATCCAACTCTGCAATTCCTCATTAGCAATTCTCAGTATTCCTGTAGCATGAACTCTTTGGCTTTTCCTCAGTCAGAGTATAACTATAATTGTATGAGTAGAGTGATTGTCTTTTCCATCCTCAGTACATCCATTCCGCAGTTATTAGTTAGACGTCACTCACTCTCACCGAGATTAATGGGTGTCTGTTCTCGTTTGTCGTACACAGGTAGCTGGCAGAGGCTGCCATAATTTTCCAGATTTTTCATAATTTCGATTTTCCATAATTTTTTGATAATTTATTACACTTATCAAAAATCTGGCTTCATAGGGCTTAACCTACCCTCCCAGACATACAATTTGATACCTCACACTTGGCCGTAGGCAAAGCAGTCTCCTCTGGAAAATTATGACAGCTCGCTATTAGTGTATACCTAGATTAGTCATAGTCACAGTCACGGTAGCCTTAGAGAATTTGAGGCCCTAGGCAAATTAATTAATTCATCACCAATTCATCTGACATAACACTTATTACTGAGGTCAATAAAATTAATTTGGAATTATATATTCAAGCACATTTGGCCTAGACAGTATACTGCAAAATACAATGTTTTCATGAATATGTGGTGTTGATTAACGGGTCTTGAACTCACTGAGGTCGATTCTGAATGGGATATTCTAATTTGTTCTCATAGTAGCCAGAGGGTCTGTCCTTCTACATTTTCTATATCTATTGCCGATCCCAAAAATTAAAGACTGTTTATGCTATTCCTTATACACAGATATGGAAATACCACTGTTTCATCCTTAATGTAAACTTTACTTTTCGAGTCTCAGATTATCTTTAATCAAGTATTTATTAATTTACTCAAATTAACACTACTTGCAACATTATTTTGAATAGAAATTTGGGCTAAACAACATAGTCTATCTTGTGTCATTGTGGAACTCAAATAAGTCTTGATTAGTTTAAGTTTGGAGAAACTTCGTTCAGCAGAAGCTACCGTTACTGGCAAAGTTAACAGAATACGAAGAAAGATTAGGAGGGAACGAATGTTCATAATGATTTTTTTAAAGGAATTCATTGATTTCCTTGGGATTGGTGTTGCCTCTTAGTGCTTCTGAGATGAATTTAATCTCATCGTACAGCTCATTGGATCTATGTCAGAGAGGGTCGCGTCTGTAAAGGCAATCTCTAAATCTTTGCAATGCTTCACTTATGTATGAGACGCCTGCAACGGAGTCATCGAACAGACTTTAGCCTGTCATACGTTTCAATCGTGAGAGGTTATTTTATCGAGTAAGCGGAAAATACATTCACTTATCATTGAAACACAACCCATCGTTTACTCCACGCATTTTCCCATCAGCAGATTTTGGTAGTTTTTTATTTCTGCTTAAAATCAGCCACATTCTACTCGGTGAGGTTGACGTTTCTGCGCTTGCTTTTGAGCCCTATAGGTACACACCAGTACACTACTCCTGCTACAGAAACTCAATTTGGAGACTTGGAGTTATTAATACTGACTGACACTCAGCCACTCCTATTTAATTTTGTATTACTTTTGTTTCGAGTGATTAAAACTTAAGCAAAAGTTTTGAGGCCCAAAAAACCCTGAGGCCCCAGGCGACCGCCTAGTTCGCCTACCCCTAAGCCGGCCCCTGATCATAAATTTAGATGATGAGCCGGAACCCGACTATATCGCCTGATTGGAATGTTCCGAATTTTCCAGTGATTCTAATGTATATCGTATGCAATTATCAGAAAATTATCAATTATGCCTTGAATCTTAAAAAAATATGTTTATCAGAAACACTCCCACACTGCTATACCATAGTCAAACATATGAGACATTATATTTGCTCGGAAGACTAATGGCATAATATCAGAATGAATGAGCCTCTTGAATCTTAATAAATTTCTACATTGCAATTGCAAGCCAAACTTTTTACACAGTTCATTGACGTGCTTATCAAACAATGACCCATCTGACTTCTAAATACTTAAAATTGGCTACTCTTTTAATCTTTTGTCTCGCAAACTAATGTCAATTAATTTGACAGCCTTTTTTTAGCTAAACTTTAAAGAAAACCATAAACACCGTCTTTTCACTATTTAATAACATTCCATTTCGTCTACACCAACCATCAGTATTTAGTTCAACTTTAACCAGTTTCTCTTCAAGTCCATCGGTAATTTTGTCATGCAAACTTCCGCCAAATCATCGGTATATTCAGTGTAATTACTAAAATATTTTTAATGTGTAATCGATTACATTTGAATGTAATATGGCCCAACCCTGATTCGTTATTTATTTATTCATATAGACAGATTGACCAGATTAGTTACATTATGCACAAACCTCTTACACGTTCGGAGGTTTGAAAATAAATGTAAAATTGAGTAAGGACAACAAATTAAAATTTAACAACAGAAAGAGATATGAAATAACTAATTATATTACAGATTAGTTACAAACAAAAACTAATGCTACCAAGCTTACCTAGATTTACAAAAACGAATAATAGGAAAGAATTGGTTTATACAGAATGAGAAGGGAAGAAGCCTACGCTGCCCTTGGGAGGGCGCAGTAGATGAATTGCCTAATCATTATAGTTATACGCTAATAATATCCGCCATTTACTTATTGGTTTTGGAAACAACACATTTTGTAAAAAGCTAGAACCCCTGCAATGTTCTATTGTCGTACATAGCCACAGGCGAATAGTTTTAGTTGTAGTAGTAATTCTAACTCCACTGGTAACTAGTAGTAACTACAGCCTGCCTTACACATTTCTTCAAGTCTACACAGGCGTACAGACCGACAAGAAGACTGTATAGTAAGTGTATGTACAGTCCCCTTCTTCTCCGACACAAAACGTAGAAATCTATTCGTCAATACGTTCGTATTCCGTGTAATGTTTAATGCTACCGCGTACATTCTTCTCCAGATTCCCCGACGTACCTCAATTACCAACTTCATGTACACTGTAAACTTTAGAATATTATATTATATAATTATATTTTGAGCATGAAGATGACAACCAATTGGAATATGTTGCTACTCCAGCTTTGCTCCAAAAATTCTCTTAGAATGAGAAAAATTGTAATGTTTCAAATACACCCTCTCAGTTACGAACCCTGCTTATATGATTCAATTTTTCTCACGTTAGGTGTACATAAATGATAAAAAAATGCCACGGGTCGGATACGGATGTGATCGAGAAAGCTACAGCCTACGGGTCGGATACGGGTGTGATCGAGAAAGCCACGGGTCGGATACGGATGAGATCGAGAAAGCTACGTATTGGGTACGGATAGGATCGGATCGAGAAAGCTAAGGATTGGATATGGATAGGATCGGATCGAGAAAGCTAAGGATTGGATATGGATCGGATTGGATCTAGAAAGCTACGGATCGGATCGGGTCTAGAAAGCTACGAATCGGATCGGGTCTAGAAAGCTACGAATCGGATCGGGTCTAGAAAGCTACGAATCGGATCGGGTCTAGATAGCTACGGATCGGATCGAGAAAGCTACGAATCGGATACGTTTCTGACCGAGAAAGCTACGGATAGGATCAAATACGAATGGTAACCGGACAGATGCTCTGACTCATATGCCCTGAGGCTTTTGCTCTGAGAGAATTTTACTAATTTTCGTCCCCGGGTGAGTAAAAGTCTCAGAGCAAAAGTCTCTCAGAGCTTCCGTCCGGGAATCGATACGGATCGATCCGTTTTGGAACCCTACGTGGAAGTGATAAGGTTCTGTTATAACAGAAAAGTGAAATCAGAAAACGCATATATACTGTACGTATATGTAAATTGTAAATGTATAGGTAGATATAAACACCGTCATAGGTGGATTCAAAAGTAGGTCCAGCAGGGCCCGACCTACCCTGTCAAATGGATAAATTAATATTTTCTAAATCTTGAAAAATAAATATTTCTGTTAAAATCAAAAAAATAATTGGTTGAACTCGGAATAAGGAGACAATTTGATTTGTTACTCAAGAAACTCATTCTCCATTATACCGGATAGGCTTCAATTTGATTTATGGTAGCGGCAACCCCTGAAGGTCATGTAACCTCGAGGCTGTGGTTAAAACAAGTAAACACAGAATTTCAAAAAAACAAACCATACTGTCGTCTGACACAACCTTTTAGACCTTTAAAATCGATAAAATTATCTTTAAAGACACTTCCAAAGTACTTTTGACTTAAAACAATTTCAAAGTATTCTGATCAAAAAGTTTTTTGAATCACCACAAATCTTGACCCGCCTCATTCTCCGATTCATTTTCGCTAACGACATTAGTCACCTCTAAAGACTACAGGACATTGAGGTCGTGGTCAAATTACCGAACCCCCCGAATTGACTAAAATGAACCACCCCATCATGTAACCTCCCATTTAAACCTCTAAAACCGTTAAACTCTAACTTCGTATTCGAATAAGATAAACAGCCATAATGATTTAAAAAGATCAGTTACTCGGAAGAAAATCAAAAAAATATCCCCTTTGTTGTGTCGAAATCGAAATTAACATAAATTTTTGAGATCAGTAGTATCGTTAAAGAAAATGAATCTGAAACCAGGAGAATGAATATCCGTGGTGCAAAACTTGAAAGTACTTTCATCAAAGTACTAACATTTTTACGGTTCAAAATTTTGAAAAGTGTTTATAAAGATAATTTTAACGGTTTAGGAGGTCTCAAAGGGTGGGCTACACGATCCAATGGTTTGTTTTTAAATTATGCGTTTTCTTGGTTTTCACCTCGAGGTCACGCGACTTTCAGAGGTCACCTTCACCAGTACCCAAATTAAAGCTGATGTCGAGTAAGATCCGTAATAATTTTTTAGATCGCATTGTTGTCTGTGAACGTTAATTTGTTTAACCTATTCTGCCCGACTGTTTTGAAAACAGCCCATTTTATAGCAAATATACATAGGTATATTTTTTTATTAACATTCACTCCTTATTTAGGTGGATAAACTTGTCAATCAGAAACATTTTCACAACTATAAATTGTACATGTTTCTGCAATATTAAACATTATACTTTATGATTTATTTACCTACTATATGGCTTATTTATACCTCAAGTTTGAAGCTACTGAAAAGGACAGTGGAAATAACATTTCATTTTACCCTATCCAATTATTAATGACGAAGTTTTGGTAACCATTACGTATGCACAAAAATTCGCGTTGATTTCCAACAAAGGTGCTACATGCCAGCACAAGATTCTACCGGCCTGATTTTGAGACAGGCCTATTTCGGAGACCGGCCTACATTCAAGACCAGGCCTGCCGCAAAATTATCATTTTACCCTCCGACCTTTGTTGGAATAAATACAGCATTTTGCCTTTGTTAAACGTTCAAATTTTTGGTTACACAAAATGGACCAAAGTAAACAATATTTGAAGAGATTTTCTTTAAAAAACATCTAATATGTGCTATGATCAACAGTGTGTACATTGAACATTCCTTGCTTACTCAGCTTGCCACACTCTTGCTACAATATTCTGCTTCGTACTTGAACATTACTTTTCTACATTCAGGGACAACAGCTGAAATGAAATGAAATTGCCACCAGCTTAGGTTGAGCGATGTACTTACCTATACATACTTTCATTCAGTATACTACACTGGTTATCTTCGATTAAACATACTTGCATACTACAATACACGCGAGGAAATAGAGTAATCTGGACCTTACACAACGTGTACTCGACAACAAGGAACAACCAACTTTTTGCAGGTATTCAGCCGTAATTCACTGGGTGACCCAGAGAAACATACAATTCTGTTTGGCTAAAGGTCCAAAGAAATGAATTCTGAGTAGGTAGGTTGTATATTCCTTTAAGCAATTACTGTCAACTGAATGTCACTTTGTTGTTGACATTTTATTAATAAGTATCGTGCAACTCTACAGCAATACAAAGTCACATGAAGCAGGTCGTAAGGTGCCTGAATTATGCTGCTATATAATACACTATAAAAATCTCTTGAAGAGTACGTCAATAAGGACAGTAAATAGTCAAAAGTGGAAAACATTTACTAATCGTCAAATGTGCTGAAAAAGTGAAAGGTTGAAGGTGACAGAAAAACAGGTTGTAGATAGAAGTGACATCGTGATAACAGTGAAAGTCATAATTTCAAGAAGCAAGGTATGGTCCAGCGCACTATCCTAATACAAGTGTTTATTGATTTCTTGATAGAATTAGAATAAATACTGAAGTAAATTCAAGTTTTAAATAATTCTGAAATATACAAACCTAAATTCATTGTAATCAATCTTCGTCCTTGAGTAAATTAACATCACCTGCCTACGCAGATGGTTGTAATAAAATAAAATAAACTATAAAGATATTTGACGTTCAATATTGTTACAATCAGTACGATCAGTCACAATTCATGGGAGAAGATTTGAAGAAATAATATGAGCGAATAAAGTAGCAGGGCGGACAAAATACATGAAAAATGTATAACACCGGAATAGGCTCGCCTATGAGCTCCGTTCTAAGATAAAAACTACTACTACATGAAAAATATAATTGAAGTGGAAATAAAGTGTCAAGAATTTCAAAGTTCAAAGTTACAATTACTTTTATTTTTGATGGGCACCAAATTACAGAATGAAATTGTATTGTCAAATATAAATTACATTGCCAAATTGTTGTGCTGTAAAATAGAAACTGTATATTCAGTCAGGAATTTAAGGCCGATTCTGACTCCACACAAGGCGCTGATTTTTTTGTGCTAATGTTAGCGCCTATGGAGTCAGTTGGCTTCAAATAGCCGTAGGAGCTAATCTTAGCGCCAACAAGGCGCTGACTCCAGCTCCTTTAGATCATAGGTTGAAAAGTTATCTTGAATTGTCTCTCATAACTCGGCTTTCACCATTTGATTTATTTTTCCCTGAAGGAAATTATCTTAAAGAAAGACTCCAATCGAAGATACTTTGAAGTTTGGTGGTCCAACAGGAAAACCCGTGAAGAGAAAATTCATAACAATTTTTTTACCTCTGCTCTAAAGTTGGCTTATTGAAGCTCCAGTCAGCTCCTTGGTGGCGCTAACATTAGCTCTGGAGTCAAATCTAACTATTCTAAATATAGGTGCTAACTTTACCGCCAAAAAATCAACGCCAATGGAACCAGAATCAGCCTTAAATTCCTGGCTGATATTGATATACTCTTACCACCCTGAAAGGTCATTGTGTTTAAGAAGCACCATTCACTCTCTGCACTTGTCATCTCAGAATGAATGAATGATAAAACTCTGAATCCAAAACAAATTTTCCAGTTTTAAGTAGATTGAAAATTACATATGCAAATTGCGCAGTCCCGTGTGGAAAAGAGTAATGAAATAGAAAGAGTACATTATGCAGTATAACGTACTACATAGTATTTTATATCAAATTAATGTACGAATCTATTTGGCTTAGTGTGAGCATACGTTATTGTAACATAAAGCAAAGGAGAATCGTTAAGCAAGTATTACGTCTACAGCTTGGGGGAGGGGACAGTCCTGAGTCCTGAGAATGATAATGCCTAATATAGGTGTACATCATCTACTCTTAACCTTTTCCAAATAGTATAATATCGACGTTCAGGCCTATCAACGTCGATATAATGATACTCAGAGCTATACAACGTGGCAGACAATTTTCGTCAAATTTTACCTGGGTGATGTATACCAGTAAAATTTGTTCCAACGCAACACCAAGCCAGCAAATATTGAAAATCTACAAGAATTTTTATGTGACATGACGGCATCATGTGTCAGTTCACGGGAGAAGGGACCGTATGGTCGGTATTTACTTAACTGCAGTTTCAGGTAGTACTATTCCTTGACTTTCGAATAAACCTATGCTCAATTTTGTGTCCACGGCAAAATTTTCAAATAAATCGGAGAAATTGCTGTGGACATACAATTTTCCTGAAGCAATAAATATTTACCGCCTCGTATCTCCTAAACTAGAACCAATCATAACGTCCCTTCTCCCATGGACTGCCAAATATTTTCTGAAATTGTTATTGCTAAAATGCGAATCTTCCATTTGACTTGTATTATACGTCTCTCAGTATAGGACTAAAAGGACGAACTTGCGAAGTTTGTAACAAAACATGCATGTGTTTTAAGGATCATAAAATTGCTTAGCAAAAAAAAAAGAACTGTCTATTATGGAAACGATTGAAGCTGTCGTAGTGTTTCGTTATTACAGAAAAAACAAAAGTGAAAATATTCATAATATAATGGGTATGACGCAGAATGGCAATTAAAAGTCCAAGTTCGGTGATAGTTATTACTATTCAAAAGTGAATAAAACTTTCACATAAATTGCTATTGTCTTATCGTTGCAATTTATGACGTTAGTTAATTCACTGACTTACACAATAAGGGAGGTAAGACAATAATGATGTTTGACGCAAGGAGGAGGAGATCCAAAATAGGCAGAATTTGTAGACGTAATACTTGCATCACCAAACA
>JAAXYV010001074.1:0-10248 GCA_036851875.1 Novacerus sp. FZ-2019
ATAAAAAAAATCATAAAATAGAAGATAGTAAAACCAATGGGATAAGATTCTTATAAGCCATCGGAGAGCCTGTGTCAGTAATTACACAAAATAGCAATTGAGGAAGCTTAATAAAAAACAATTGCATTCCAACAGCCTACCCATGTACCTCGAACAATTTTCCAAGTGAAGGTAAATTGAAAAGTCTTGTACCTTCTACAAATCTTATTACCAATTTTGCCGTTTCCTTCATCACTAATTACAAAACTAACTATCTATACACCTTTTCCTGTTCTCCTTTACTCCTTCCGATTCAAATCTTTATTTGAATCCTGATGAATTAATCCTGTCTTCATTCTCATTCTCACTCTCACCTGCATTTGCGTTGCAACAGTACCTAGTAGTCTTTTCCTGCTCTTCTTCTTTTTCTATCATTGCATTCAGTAACATTCTACTACACATCATTGATCTTTCTAAGTACATACAAATACTATAGGTACTCACCTTAGCGAGTACAAGACACTGTGAATTTATAGTAACAAACCTAGTGGCAGCAACTATTAAGTAAACTACATTAAACTCCATTGCAGCTTTAAACAGAAATTTAAAGTAGTGCTAGGAACAGCGAGATAAGCCAGGCACAAGGAATCCCAGGAATAAAGCGGGAGCTCAAAGCCAAAGTACAGCACAACCCACCGAAATATTATACATACACAAGCAAAATCCTTCTGCATAACATTCTCAATTGCATTTGAAACTTTCAAGTTTTAACCATATCAAGCAAGACAAAGGCTACACACAAACAAAGTAAAGTGTTGAGTCTAGCTTTTTGCTTATGACTTGTCTTGTCCTTGCCTCCTTGCATGCCTTAACATGTCTTCCAAAAAAGAACTATTTAATATTAAAGCCCATCTTTATTTATGTATATTAGCCCCCTGTAGAATCTCATGGAGGAGGCTTGGAACTTTGGAAGCTAATGGTCTTCTAGCGGCAATATCTATCTATCTAGAATCTTGATCAAATATATAAAACGTAACCTAATGTAATGCAATCCAGTGTATAAAGCTTTATCTTCTTTATACGCCTCAGTCTCTGCCATACATAATACACACATTCTCATAGCATTACATATTACATCCAAGCATACAGGATAATATACAAAAGGTAGCTTTAGCTATTTACCTCTCTCTCTCTCTCTTGCTCTCTTTCTCTGTGTCTGCAGCACCACTTCTACTTTTCTCTGCACTGCTCTACTGGCGAATGATAGTGTAATAGCAATAGCCCCCCGTCTACAAAATCTACTACCGACGGTCGACCGACTTGTATAATCTACTATAGAAGAAGAACCCGAGCAGAATAGAATGGAGTTAATATTTGCCTTGCTTTACTTTACTTTACTTTACTTTGCCTTGGCTTTTAGTTGCTTGCTTGCCTTTTGCCTAGCTTTCGCTCAATTACACTCTTCTCTATCGTATATATAGATACTTTTGCTTCATTCACGACTACCAGGACCGTATCGTTGCATTACATTGCATTGCATTACATTACTTTACATTAGAAACATTGCATCTGCAGCTGAGCCAAGGCATATAGTATGAGTAAAGCAAATGCTGAAGTGAAGTCGAAGAAGCCGCGTTAAACTAAACTATCAGGCATTCATTCCCTAGCTTGACTTGACTTGACTTGCCTTGGCTCTTCTCTCTCTCTCTTTCTCTATTCCTTTGCTCTGCTCAGTTTCCTCCCAACGACTTTTCTAATCCTGCTGGCTGTGCGATAAGTCTAAATGGATTCAATAAATTACCTGTAATGTCCCACCCTAGGCTGCCATTATGACCCCAAGTCTCTTTAATTAAAAACTTTTCGGATCTAAGCCTCGCTAAACTCACTCACTTCACGTTACATTCACGTTCACTCACAGTCATCCCGCTCTGTAATATAACATAACCAAACTACATATACTCTATCATACCGACATATAGGACATTCATCTATCTATATCTGTCCATCCTACCCAACCAGAAAAGCAGTTCCGTAGGCCTTAATTCAAGCAAAGTAAAGTAAAGCAAAGCAAAGTAACTTCAAGTAAAGTACAGTTCATAAGAGGAATAAGAGCTAAAGAAGTTCAGCACTAGACTAGAGACTTGACAAGACAAGTCAAGACAAGATAGCTCCATCCAGTTCACTCATCCAATATCTTAAATGAGTACTATGATACTACAAGTTCATGCAAAACACGATATTGTACTGAACTGTATTGTCCTTTTCTCTCTTGTCTTGTTGGCCATGTCTTTATAAATTGCACTATACATTTCAGGACAGTGACAGACAGTGCAAACGCCAGGGAAGGAATCAGGATGTGTATATATTATTACATTCCAACTAGCCCTTCCCTTATTTGCAACACTGCTACTATCTATAGTATGTTCCTCTTGCAATGCTGTGTTGAAGCATAGTGGCATATGATTGTATACAGTTCTTGTTTAAATTTGCTTTACTCCTTGCCAGGGAAAGAGGGGAAGTTGAATCTACCCGGATTTTGCATTGCATTACTACATTACGTTACATTACATTACATTAGAGGAGTGAAGTTGAGAGAGTTCATTTTGAGTTGAGTTCAGTTCAGTTGACTAGTGTGTAGAGAGTAGAATTCGGTTCGGTTCGATAAACTCGGGCCGGGCATGCGTTTACGTTACTCTATGAATTTCTATGTGTTCTGTTCTCCGAATGAGCGTTGGAAAAACGGGAAGGAAGGAAGGAATTAGCATCCACCATACTATACTACGTACACTATGCCTCTGCTTCTGTTGCTGCTCTATCCATAGAAACCATGGCTTTTTTCCCTACTTTTGCTTTGTTTCCCTTGCCTAAACTAAACTCAAGTCAACTGTACGGTATGCTTGTAGTGTAGTGAGTGTAAAGAACTGAGCTCAAGTCTATATACTTCTACTACTACTCGAAACCAAACCAAACCAAACCAACTGCAATCCACTGAAGTGAAGTGAAGTAAAGTCTGAAGTTAACTGAAACTCAACTGAACAAACTTCAATAGACTTAC
Source organism: Novacerus sp. FZ-2019 (assembly GCA_036851875.1). NCBI lineage: Eukaryota > Metazoa > Arthropoda > Collembola > Entomobryomorpha > Tomoceridae > Novacerus > Novacerus sp. FZ-2019. The sequence continues at coordinate 3,035 of JAAXYV010001074.1, forward strand.
TTGGTTTACTCTACTGTAGTGTATTCTAGTTTCCATCCCTCCTACCTAGTATATTCTAGAATCCTATTCTACTCTACTCTATGCTATCTGCTGCCTTGTCTCTCTCTCTGTGTGTCTTGTTACTATTCTGTTCTGTATTTTGTATCTGTACTGTAGTTGCTCACCCAGGCCTGTTTGTCCTCATCTGATTCTGATGTGAGTCTATAACTTCTTGGCTTCCCTTCTGTCTCCTTTGCCTCTACTCCATTCTATTCTATTCGACTCGACTCTACACTCCAAGTTGACTTTACTTCATTTCTCTTGACAACTTGACTCGACACCTAGAAAATACTATCACTTTTCCTCTATCTCTTCCTGCTCAGCTTCACTTCTCCTTCACCGCCTTCAATTTCAATTTCCTACACCTTCATTTACTTATCCTGACTCACCTCAAGGTAATGTCAACTAGAATCTAATCCAGAGTGAGCACAAGGCAAGACCAGAGGCCACAAGGAAACACAAGACAACCGGGTTTCGAAGACTCAACCGTTTCGATGAACCGGGAGAGACTTACTTAAGTAACTCCAATATAGACAAGACCAGTCCAGTACAGGACAGTAGAATCCCTGACCAGTATGGACAGTCCCGTTCTTAACATCGTATATAGAAACATCTATGTTCTTCTATTCTGCTTCTATCCTCCATAAGCACAATAACATAAAGCTCTTCTTTGGCTCTCTTCTCTTCTCTGTTGCTTAAAAAAAGGTACGTTTCTATCTAATATATACTTACAACTTAACACACATTTACTTCTTTACTTACTACTACTACTACTACTTTGTATACGGTTATATTATTACTAACATATTTGGTAAAGGTTTAAGTTTAAGAATGGTTTTGGGCTTGCTTTCTTTTGCTAAACTAAATTACACTGAACTGATTGTGAATTGACTGTCTTATGGGTTCTTCTTGGGATGAAGATCATAAAAAACCCTTTCGATTTCTTTTCACCTTTGTTATACTAAACTTTTGATGTGGATTCGATGCTACATGTCCATGCTGTCGAAGGGACAAGAGAGTTAGAGAGAGAGAGAGAGAGTTAGGCAAGGGTTGTAAAATAACTGTAACCCGACGGGTAATTGTCAAAGTTTCCTGTTATACTCAAACTGAACTGAAGTCAAGTCAAGAAGAGTCAATTGAACTGAATCCTTTGATGGACGGGATTTGATTCCACGGAAAAGTACAGAACCAAGGAAGAGAGGTAGAGGAGAATCCAAGGAGAATACCCAAGATAAATTATATTTCGAATTTGTAATTTTAAGGTTCTCAGTTGGGTTTCAGTTCATTTTACACATTTACAGTAATAAGAAACAGGTAGAGAGATTCACCTCTGAGTTAGATATGACGTAACGTATGTAGTATAGTGAAGCAAGAAATGACATCTGCCAGCACTGCTATGAAATCATGCAGTCTTCAGTTTTTCTAAGCGAACATATATTATTACATTCTCTGTTCCATTAAAGTTTAGCAACTATACCTAATTTACTACTTATATTACTTTGAATTACTATCATTGGATACTTCGATCTGAAAAGTTGCATACAAGTGCTTCAATGTATTCCGATTTGTCAACAAATTTAAACACAGTTTTGTAATAGAATGCAATCAGAAGTCTTCTAATTTCAAAAATATTTAAATACAGTATTATTAAGCAGTTGAATACTTGGAATAATGATAATGCAAGTAATTGTAATTGAATGTAAAAGTATCGAAAAGTTTAAATATTAATAATTGTCCATAATTTGGGATTGAATTTGTTTATATTATGTGAAATTTAAGAATTTTGAAAAAAGGATGTACAACAGTATCTAGTATACCTATTCATACATGCCTTGTTGGATCAATAACGAGATCAATACTTGACGAACTTCATACTCATAGTACAAATGTACACCACGCCATTGTACCCTACACATCAGCCTTGTTTTGTGCACAAGGCGGTTATATACTCGTACTTGCTACACATGTACACGCGCTCTATAGCCAAATCAATAGTTGAGGTCAGAGTGTATGAAGGATATGGGTATGGCATGTGCCCATTTGCCATGTGGCAAGTTTATATTATGTGAAGATAGTAGACGGACATATGGATGTGAGTTAATGAGGGTATTTGTTATCAGGAATATCGATATATAAATAAATATATATTACATATATGTACATGACGTATGTGTAAATACAGACGTATAGCACGTATTATAGACGTATAGGCAAATATATATTAACCTATATATATTTTACTATGCACACACACAAATATATATATATATATGTGTGTGTGTTTGTGTATATATTTCCATTCTTGGGATTACCCACAATGAATATAGAAACTGAAAAAAGACAACGCAAGCAAGTTTATGTATATTGATGATTGATTATATACGCAGCAAGAGACTACATGGATAATATTCTGGGTTAAAACATTTCGATTCATTTCTGTCCTGTCGCCATTTTGTGTAATATTGATCAAATTGAGCAAACCGGGAGTCCCTGGTTTTGAGCCAAGCTGCAAGAACTACTGTCAAAACTACGTTTTGCACCCACAGTATAATATCTGAAACATTACAGATAAAAAACAAATACGAATACTTTGCTAAATGTGGTGATGTAATGTAACAATGTGAATTTGACCTTAATATCATTAAACCTAGGTATGTATCATTTCCATATTACAATGCATAAACAGCATATTTATACTGCAAAGCCAAAGCAAAAATAACTGAGATGTGCTATCCACTATTACCACTGCCACCATCTTTGAACATTTCATTTCATTCTATCTGATCTCAATTTAAAACTGAATTCAAACAACCAACAAGACCGAGGAAAAGTCCAGAAAATAAATAAAGAGTACCTACTGCTTTAAATTGTTTTGCGTCGAATTCGCTGAAGGAAGAAATGATAAATCCTGTATGTTTATAAATTCAGCTTGTGACTTGGAAGTTTCAAGAAACTAGAACAGTGCAGTGGTATAGAGTGAGAATTTCATTTCATCATATCAAGTCTCAGTCTGTCTGACACAAGTAAAAAGAGTTTCCAAGTCAACTTCATAAAGAAGAATTTTGCTTTAGAAATACTCCCTAGGCTGTCCATTTGTTTTCTAACGTAAGCAGCATTGCCACAGTCCAGAGTTTTATTTCATTGCTTTTCCCATTGTTTTATGTTTATGTAGTTTTTCTACTGTAGTTGATAGTGTTATGTTATGTCATGCTATATATAGCTGGGCCAGTGGCTAGTGGATTTGGGTGAATCTGTCTAGTGCATACTGCATAGCATACGTACATATATAGGTACATATAAAAGAAATATATAGATATATCTTCGTTCGTCAGTGAGGACGTTAGGTTAGAATACGTTCAGTTAAAGTAAAGTGCATGTATAGGAATAAGAATAGGAGCAGAGAGAGTATCCATTCATCCTTTTTCTGAACTTGTATTCTATCTAACAGACAGAGTAAAGTGAAGAAGGCACAGAATCTTAAAGAAAGGAGAGGAAAGGAAGGTGAAGTGAAGTCAAAAGAGACATTGACATATCCATTCACGTAGTGAAACTATGCTCACGTGTGCAATTCAAATGTATATATAGGAACATTTCATTTTATAATACCTGGATGTACAATTTTTCACTCATATTTTCTCGAGGTCGATTGCTCACTTGAGACAGATAGAGAAGTGAGGCAGGAGGAGACGAACCTATTGTTTTTATTATTTAATTCCAAAATCCTTCACATTTCTTTTTTCTTTATGTCGTGTTGTGCTTGCCATTTCAGCAATGTGGAAGCCAGAAAGCAAAACAAAATTTAAAAACCTAATTTTATATTAGTATTCTAAGAGAATAAAACAATTATTTGATTAAATTATGCAATAAGTAGATGTGATGAATTTAAACTACATAATATATGGAGCAATATTTATTATTGGCAATTTAGTTCAATTATGAACATTTTACAATCGGTTATTGTTGACTGTGCTTCCATACTAACGCCGGTAGCCTTGGGCTACGAGTAGAAAGGAACATAAACTTAATAGAGTTAGTTTAATAGTTTGAATGAACCCATAAAATAGTAAGGTTTGCAATAAACGGCACATGACTATCTGATTATAACACATACATTTTCCATATTCCAACACTCAAATTCATATCCAAAATACCCATTACTGAATAACAGGGTCGGAAATAACCATTTGCACAATAAGACCTAGGAATATAAACACCTGCATTGTCATTAACTCTCATCTCATTCAGATTCTATTATGGGGTGTAATGCGTTGACTTTGGCGTTATTTTTGGTGGGGTCATTTTACGTCCGAGGTCCTAGTGCATGGAAGAGTATTTTTTTTACTCAAATAACCAACGAACTGTACAGTGGAGACATAAAAACAAACGAGAAAGAATGTTGAATAAGAACAACTTACAGCTCCATAAATGCATTCTATCTATTAAGTGAAAAGCTCTGCCACTGCCACACAGCGGAAAAACAGGAACATACACACAGAGTAGAAAAAAGGACAGTAAAAATTTACAACCTTATAAAAAGAGCTGTAAGTGATTTTAGGTACCAAAGCAGCATTTTATTTATAGACCATCTGTCTCAAAATGCAAAACTGTGTACTTAAATTTACACGTTTGCTGTCACAACACTTGTCTTTGATTTATTCAATGTATCAGCGTATACTGAAATCCAAGTATTACCTTCAATCAGTTTCCAGCGTAACATACTTTTCTCTTACATTTTAAGTTAATTCCGAGATTCACAAAGAATTGTTTTGTACAGAATTTGTGTTAAACAATAAGATCTTAGAGAATCATGTAACTAAATTAAGGTAATCTCTACAGTGATGTGTAAGGTATAGCTCAATTCCTGAAAATTAGACCTGGAGAGATAGGGAGCAATTTCTACTTAAGTTGAAACATTTGTAAATTAAAATTGTGGTTGCACATTCCATACTAAAATAACGCATCCAGAGAGTATAATGATGAATGCTTGCGCAACAATCGTAATCCTAATCCTGTTATACATCAGTGCTAAAACGATGCTGAGCTTAAGCTCATCTGATTCGCTAAAAATTAGCCTTATCTCCCCTTGGATTAGATGAAACTGGACTGAACTACATTAAATTTTATATGATACGTCCATAACATTAGGTTATATTACACTATGCACATTGTATTATTACACAAGGATGATTTACACAGAGTAGATATACAAGTACGGGTGGCAGGCCGTGATGTTAGCTAGAATGATTGTAATGTTGATAAAAGCTGAGGATGGAGGAGGAAAATGGTCAGTTCACTGATTGTATTCTGAGTCAAGGCAAGTTGTGGAATTTACGCCACTGCACAGCACTATAGTGCAGTGTAGTGTAATGTAATGTAATGCAGTGTAGGTAGTCTATAGGGTAGATTACTACAGGCAAGTCGGAGGCCTCATGCCATAATAGCAAAGCAATGCCTCTATTCCAATGCAATCCAATTTAACTCTATATTCTAACTCAGATTTACATCCATATAATCCTCTACAATTCACTCCACTTCAATTCTCTTCACTTTTGCCTTTTCCTCGCCGGGCATTTGTGTTCAGGATAAAATAACAGTCAGTTCGTCAGTGCAGACAAGACAGGAGGACAGGACAAGCCATATCATCATATTATTATAAAGCTCCAGTCCTAGCCGCAGCCATACTCATAGCCATTCCAAATCAAACCAAACCAATGCAGTGCAGTGCATGCATACATACGATACAAAGACTTATTCGAGAACACATTTATAAGATTGTCTAGTGCTTGCAACAATACAATACAATCCATTGTAATAGAATAGATTTCGAACGGAACGAAGGAAAAGCCAGGCAAGAGTGCAGAGAAACATACATCGAAAAAGCCATCGGAACAACAGGAACGCCCATTAGAAATGAAGCCAATTGTATTCCAGACACGTTTTCTTTTTTTTCTAACTCCCAGCTCACCTCAGCTCCGGCAGCTATTGCTTACACATATTATAGATATAGTTTTATACACATTTCTAACTTATAGGTACTCCAACTGTTTTGGTAAAGTAATCGTACACCATAGTAGTATTGGTAGTTTTATTCTATTGTCCAGTTCTGTCTTGCCTTGACTTCAGTTCACTTCAGCTCAGTTCAGTTCAGACTCCAGCCCATGCACCAAACCAAACCAAACCAAACCAGTCAAGTCATTATATTAGCTATTATATTTCAAGTCTAAAAGAAATTGCCTTTTCCCTCTCTTAGTTATAATCATAATAATAATGATGATGATATGATACCTAACCTAAAATGCTCCTATCCTATTTGTAGGCATAACATATCCCAACCTATCCTAGTTTGTAGTAGTCTATTCTATCCCTATTCCATTACATGTGATATCTTATGGACTGAAAAGGCCTGACCTGGAGTGAGGTCCAGAATACAGAACAGAAGAGAAAAGTGGAATGAGAATGAGAATGGGAAATAATATACATAATATTATAGGTGGTAGTACATTGTAAGTAATACTTAGTAATAATGTATATTCCTTCCTCCTTCGTCTCTTCTCTTCTCTTTTTCTTCCATTACGTTCTTCAACTTGAAGACTTGACTTGACTTGTCTTGTCTTGACTTGACTTGACTTGTCTCGTCTGCAACAATTCCACCTACCTGCTTACCAACCTACCTACCTTGTCTTTCTATAACACAGCTTGGCTTAGCTTAATGCGTTACCTACCGGCAGGGCCAAAGCTAACCTTCGTATAAACCTAATGTAGATAATGTATTTAATGGCTATGATGGGTTGGATGGGATGGAATGGGATGGGATCGTCAAGTCAAGAAATAGTGAAGTTTTTAACTCAGTGCAGTTGTAGTCTGGGCAAAGTCAAGCCTTTGCTTTACTTTGCATTAGGTAGGTATATTTCTTTTCAACTTGGACTTGCTCTGACTAACAAACATAACATAACATAGTAATTTAAGCTCCTTGCTTTGAATGTTTTGGCTTGACTTGGTTTAGTTTGCTGCCAGTAGTACTTGCCATGCAGTCAAGCAGCAAGAAGAAATTACTGACTAATGTGAATGTTCAAAGAAATGAGATGAGCTGAGGTTTAGGTTTGCTTATAACTATTTGCCTTGTGAGCTTAGCTAGTGGAGTCGGAGTTGGAGTCGGAGTCTGTTGTTGGTCTGAT
>JAAXYV010001075.1:0-10246 GCA_036851875.1 Novacerus sp. FZ-2019
ATGTTAGTAAAACGTGAGTATGCATTATCATGAGCGTAAGATTGTTTACAGACGAATTGATAATTTCTTAGATTCCGTACAATTGCTTTTGCTTGGATTTTTGTATGTGTATTGAATTATGAATTGAATTTATTTCGCAGTTATTTTCATTGAATGCTGCTGTTATCATGAGTATGATGGTTTTTAGACACCTGGACACTTCACTTAAATTATATGCACACATTTTATGTATTATGACAAGTATTATTTCGTTTGGTTTTGGTTATAATATTATACTGTCAAACTTATTATATATTAAGAGAGGATAGAAAGTAGTAACTTGGTTTATTTGGTTGGATGGTGTGATGTGACATAATGTATTATTATTTGGTTATAATTGAAGGTAGTGGCATGGCATTACTGTCATTGTCATGTTGTCACAGTTGACGACGCTGACGTTGAGGTGCATTGAATTTGAAGCTAACGCCTGCCTTGCCTGTCGGTGGATTGGACAGACGGAGCAGTGCAGGGAAAATTGAGAATGGATAATTATTACCACCACATTAAGATTCGAGCTCCGTCTGGCATTTTGTTCCTTGTACATTTCTACAGAGTAAAGTCTAACTAACAATAAATAACAACTAGCGACAATTTCTAACTTACTTAAATGACTACTTACAAAACACTATGCGTATATTATTACAAAGTATTATTTCTAAACGGATGTTCAGTTTTTGCTCAGGGAATATATATATAGACATGGACGTGAATTAAATCAGAGTAGAAGTGAATCGAGGGAAAAATAGGAGAGGTGTTGTGTTAGTGTTATGCTGTTCAATTTCAGTCTAAATAGTGAATTGTAATGTATGTAATGTAATACAATGTAATTGTACATTCTACAATAGGTACTCTGAAGGAATGGATTAGGTGCTATAGAGAGGAAGACAAAGTTTAAGCATGAAGGTGAAAATTTGTGTATTCATCAGAGCATATAGGAAAGGAAATATTTTTGGAAGACTTGGTTTATTTTATGTATCGTCTATTCTTTTCTACAAAGGATAACATAACTAACACACCCGAGTCAAGTCAGTCCTTCTTGTCCAGCCCAGTTCAGTCCAGTGTGATTTAGCTTAACCAGCCACTGAATTGAATACTGAATTCAAAATCTCCATTCTCAGCAGCATCTCTTTCTTTATTTTATCTTTATATATATAGAGAAGAACCATACATAAAAAAGTGAGGCGAAGACAACAATACAATTTGTGAGTTGAACAATGCTCATGATGACATGAGCTTGGATATTGCTGTATGTTTATTGGATCATATGTAGCTTAGCATACAGATATTAGGATATATGGAGTATTATCATTGCTGTACATGTAAATGGTAATGGTGATGGTAATGGTATGCATGGTTTTCTGAAGTGAAGTGAAGTAAAGGATAAAAAGAAAGAGCCAGTAAAAAAAAAGTTTTTGTGAACTTCACTTATACGCTTTTCTGCTGTATTCTGTTCTATTCGTAAAACTAGCTGGTTGATTTTGATGGCTACGCTTGGTATTGGTATTTAGTCAATATAGCAAAAAGCAAAATTCAAGCAAGAAAAGAAAGAAAGAAAAGAAAAATCTTCAAGCATGACTATTGTCACTCCACCCTCTCACTCCATCACTCACTCGACCAATAAATAACTTGATTTGACTTGACTTGACTTGATTTAGCTTTTATCATCTTATCTTACGATTAGAATTAGTCAAAGTCAAACCTGTTTTTTTTTGTTTTTTTTTATGAATTCATATGACATTACTATTATATTGTATTTTGTCGATTTTGTGATGTGTATGTGACAACGACAATCTACAATCACAATTTACATTTTACATTTATTCAAATACAATACATAGTTTCTGAATTTTTCATGTCCTGTTTTGTTTTTGGTCTTTATATGGTCATGCAGTTAAGTTTGGTTTTTATGTTTTTGTTGGGATTTCAAAATGCACTTATGAAATTGTATTTTGATTTCACCACACTGCACTGCAGCGATAATCTTTAGTTATGAAGTAGTTTATATTTAAAGCAATCATTTTTTCTATTGTATGCATGCATAATATGAATTCTCTCCTCACCCCTGCGGTCACAGTACTGTACAAAGCAAATTTGTTTCCTCTTTTCGTCTATCTCCTTCTTGTCCTGTATTCATTCATATTATGCTTGTCAGCAAGTCAGTGTGTTGTCAATCAATCATATTTCTCTCATACGTACACACTACACAGACACACAAAAGCTTCGGCAACGTAGCTTAAGATTACTTAAAGCGGCGTTTAAGGCTCCGGGGTTAAGTTCAGGAAACATTTCATCTCCAGTTAGACTTCTTCACTCTCATCTTTAATTTCCCGTAGCTTAGGCATCAACCCCCTCGTAATCCCGTTCTGTGTAGAAAATTGAACGCATTGTCAAATCATAAATCATCTAATTCATCCAATTCAATCTAAAATGCAAATTAAACTAACTAATCCAATTTCAAGTCCAAACCAGATTGTGCTCCAAAATCTTAACCCACTCAGACTCAATGCCAAACATGCTTTAGCTAATTATGCCTTGCCTATAGCTATATACGAGTACAACTACCTATATACAACTATAATATAATACAACTACAACTGCAACTACAACATTCTTTGTGACGAAATAAATGACGCGGAGCTCTATGAGGCAGCCGGTTATATCTGAAGAATAGCTACAATACAATGAGCAAGTACAAAGAGACAACCGAAATACCGACGAAATGGTCTGGTCAGGTCTGGTAGTTGGGTTTTACATATTTGTTTTTCTTTATGAGACACACATACATATGAATCATGACTAAACCCAATGCCAGTAAAATTCACAACCAGTGAACCAACAACCAACCAAACAAAACCAACAAACTCATCATCAACTGTAACTAATAAACATAAACATATTTCAACCAACCTACACTGAATGTTTGACTTTGGTTTTGACTTGTATTCTACTCACTGACCTGAACTTAACTTGGTTTGTTAAGGTTGCAAAAACAGTATTGATTGCTTTACCTATAACCAGCGAAATATTAATAATTTATGAAGGTATCCATTTTTGATGACAATTTATTTCATGTCTAGTCAAAATCGGAGGCTGAAGTCGTGGTCGTAGTCTTTTAAAGATAAACTGCAATCAGGAAACAAGAAAATGCAACAGAAATAAAAGAACCGGTAAAAAGTAAGACCGGTAATGTGGCGGTAGGGAACAGACTAAAACTAGTCAAACATTTACACTTCAATTTGTAACATTCTTGTGCAAATTTGGATAAATTCTTAATCCATAGGACAGTGAGTTGCCCTTGACCTTTTGATGTTTTTGTGCATGATGTGTCCTAATGAGATTATTCTGTTATCTCTGACTTGTGGTACAACAGCGCAGCGGTTGTGCTTTTAATAGCCTACCTACTCATTTCGAGTTGAACTCATTCTTGGCTCAAATGCGATGTAGTAGGTAATGTCAAATGAAAATGAGAGAATTAAGAAATACGCTTTGGACTATTGATTTTAATTTCTAAACCATATACCAGAGGCTGCTAATGAAGAAGTAATCAAATAAACCAAACGTATTATCACCATTCATCACATCTTTGTTTCGTTGTCACAAAGTGCCCCGAATTATTAATTATATTAATAGCGGTTTTCTGTATTATAGCTACTGTGGCAGTAAATAATTTTATGCCGTGAGCGGTGCATAAAAAATATCTAATTTATGGAGTAATAGCCAGCGTTCTGGCAGGGAAAACACCGATGGATTTATCAAGTGGTTAAAACGGGAAGAAAATGTTTTTTACCAGGTAGCAATAAGGTGGGTAAAACTCGAAGAAAATGTTTTTTGAACAAGGTATCAATCAGTTGGGTAAAATTGGGGCAACTGCCAAAAATACAATACAATTGAACACAAAAATTTTAGAAATATAACTTTAATTGTACTAGTTTAAAAAAAATTATGCATATGGTCATGGTCTGATGTATTAGACGCTATTTTCGTTGTGAAAAAAATTCCAGTATTCAGTTTCGCCCGGTTTTACCCACCCGGTTTTTCTTGTTTTGTCTAGTCCAGTGGGTAAAAATCTGAAAAACCCGAAACAGTTAATCAGAAAGCATTCTTGGGGTACTAGCAGTATACTTCGGAAAAGTTGGTTGCCTTTTGAAGCGTTAAGCATATACGCCATCTAGCAGATGAATGTTTCAAGGTAACGTCAGACACCGGTTGGTTTATCCATCCCATCCAGCAAAATGCCCAAAGTAATGGAACTTGAATGAGTTGAAATAGCAACTGGGTTATTAGAAATTGACTGCATGCATGAATGTTGGCTGACAATTGGATTGAGAAAGAAGCTGAGTGCAGAGCAGAGCCAAAAGTGTTGCCGAGGTGAGCTTGTTGTTTGATAGTGCAGCAGCACAGCTTAGATTTTGTTCACTCGGCTTCGCAACTCTCCATCCAGTCAAGTCAAAGTTTAATTTTGTGTAGTCTTTCCCGGATTAGATTTAACGATCCGACTTAAAAGATAGGAATTAATTTCTTTTCAGCATGTCACTTTTCAGGATGTCCAATTCAATGCGAGCTTCGAGAGGAGTTCAAATGTCAGGTAAACGTTCAATGTTAAGTGTGTTCACCCTTACTACTCATTTATATAAATTAATATTTTGGGGTTGGTACTGTCCTGGAATAGACTTTTGACTTTGGACTTTGCACTCTCGTCGAGTATTGGTATTGATAGATCAGGATGAGAGTGAGAGTCGGTCTTCATTTATTTTTATTTATTTGATGAATATAAATGTGTAATTCATGAACCTATCAATTCAATAGTGAAATTCTCTACAAGGACAGAAATTGAATTGAATTCTTATCCAATATATTTACATTTTAAAATCACTTTCATACTGTTAGAACACAGAAAGTAGGATCATGGCACATGTCACATGTGATGATAGGAAAAGGGATCTCTGCGATAATTAGATGGTTTGAAATGGTAATGACTATTGTTGTAAACATGAATGACGATTTACTTTTTGTAATTTGACTTTAAAATCATTTGTTTATACATACTGTCAACTGTGTTTCGGAAATCCAAGTTTTCAATTCCGCCGGTCCTTTAAATCGCTTCAAATTATTTGGTTTTCTGTTTCTTTTTAGAAATAATTAACTAGAAAAAAATTGATTTATTCTTATGTGTCTAAACATAATTTAATTTATTTCTTTACTCTGGTTTATAGCTTGCCGATTATTCTCTCGAAGTTCCACGATGCGGCTTGGCACTCATGTGCATCTATCAATTAAAAATAATGTAGCTGTCGTCAAATTAGACTCTCCTAACGTCAGAGTAAGTTCTTTTCTAGTATTTAAAAAGGTAACTTTATTTATAGCACTTTGTAGACCAGCTTGAGTTTATTTAAGTAGCTTAAGCTGGGGGATAACTGTGCTTAGATCAATTAATTTATGGCACATTTTGAACACTTGATTTCACTGAAAATCTTGTGACTGTGCACTAATGTACATTAACTATTGAGTAAATATGGTTTTAATTTGCTTTATTACCAATGTATATTATTGTTAAACGTGTTTTGTTAAACTAGGTTAATGTTTTGAATGAACCCGTCATGCTTGAGATGATCGAAGCAATGAAAGCAATTCAGGGAAACTCAGCTGTAACAGCGGCTGTCATCATATCAGGAAAACCAGGATGTTTCATTGCTGGAGCTGATATTAGTATGCTGCAGAAGTAATGTTTTCAATCTTTCTGTTTGATGTCTAAATAAGATTTTAATGTGCAACTAAAATTTTACTACATCGATATCAGGTGCAAAACTGCAGCGGAAGCAACTGATAAATCACGAGATGGTCAGAAGGTTTTAGATGAACTCGCAGGTTCACGAAAACCAATCGTTGCTGCCATTCAAGGTTCTTGCCTGGGTGGTGGACTTGAAGTAAGTTTTGAAGCATCGACCTTTATAGTTAATTTAGGTAGTTACTACGACACTTCTGTAGAGGCTATTGTGAAAGTAGATAAATCATTGATAAAGTGATGAACTATTCAATTTTTTTTCGTTTGAGTATATTGACATAGGTGGGTAAATTAAGTCAATTCGAGTAATGCGATTATTACTAAAGAATCGATCATTATCGATTTGTTTAGTTTAATCGATTTCAAACAACTTAAAATCAACGTGGGTTTCATTAATTTGAACCAAACATAACGTAGTAGTTCAAACAGATTATTTGATTGATTTTGAAATCAAGTTTGACTCTTCAAGTATAACTGTAAGATTGTTTTTATTACTGTACATGCACCTCAATACTTTTAGTTACAAATCCACCGAGGTGAATATTAAAACAAGTATGAATACTTTTTAGGTCAAACTAAGGTGAATTAATGAATCTGATAATTCAAAATTCATATAATTTTGGTCTACAACTGGTCTACCACCAAAGGAATTCGGTTCCTATGATTTTGGAAATGTTAATGATGGAAAGTAATTTTATTTTAACTTCCATTCTAAATAGGTTGCTATGGCTTGCCATTACCGGATTGCAGTAAAGGACAAAAAAACCGGGTTAGGATTGCCTGAAGTTATGTTGGGTTTACTTCCAGGAGCTGGTGGTACCCAAAGACTTCCGAAATTAGCAGGAGTCCCTAACTCTTTAGATATGATGTTGACAGGAAAAACTATTAAACCCGACCGAGCAAAAAAGATGGGAATAGTTGATCAGTTAGTTGAGCCCTTAGGACCTGGACTACAACCAGCTGAAAAAATGTAAGCTTAAAATTGAAAACGGTTGCAAATAATTCTAAATAATAATATACTAATGACGGATAGGACGATGGAGTACTTAGAAGAAGTTGCAATTAATGCTGCTGCCAGCTTAGCTAATGGCTCACTGAAACCCTTAAGGAAAAAGTCTACAATGGATAAAATTATGGACTTAGCTTTGAAAATTGGATTTGTTAAAGACAAGGTTTTTGAGAAAGCTAAAGGACAAGTTATGAAACAAACGAAAGGTTTGTATCCATCACCTTTGAGAATTTTGAAAGTAGTTCGCACTGGGTTGGATAAAGGACCACATGCTGGATACGACGCTGAGGCAACTGCGTTCGGTGAATTGGCCATGACATCGGAGTCAAAAGGTTTAATATCTCTCTTTCATGGACAAACTGAGTGTAAAAAGAATGCTTTTGGGAAGCCTCAACGAACAGCAAAGTAATACTTAAAAATACTTTTATCCCAAATGGACATTCGTACAGTTGATCTCATTGTAACCGCTATTACTAATTTTATCTTTAGGAACTTGGCTGTTATAGGCGCCGGCTTAATGGGTGCTGGTATTGTACAAGTCTCCCTTGATAAAGGATATAACATACTCTTAAAAGATGCAACTGATCAAGGTTTAGCACGAGGTTTTAACCAAATTCATAAGGGTTACAGCGGTGCTGTTAAGAGGAAGCGATTTGCAACGTAAGAAAGATGTGATGATTTGATGAGTATTTGCTGAAAATATAATTCTAATGTATTCTTAATTTGTGTAGTATTGACATGGAAAAGTTCATGTCAAATTTATCTTTGCAACTGGACTATACGAACTTCGACAAGGTTGATATGGTCATTGAGGCTGTTTTTGAAGATATCAATTTAAAGCATAGGTAATAATAACGCATGTTATTATTAAAATAATAATGATGTTTGTGGAGCTGAAAGAATTTATATAAATGAAAACTTAATAATTGCATTTTTATTTAGAATTGTGAAAGAAATAGAATCCAGAATTCCAGAAAATGCAATTTTCGCATCGAATACTAGTGCCCTACCTATCACAAAAATTGCTGAAGCAAGTATCCGACCGGAAAAAGTTATTGGAATGCACTACTTTAGTCCCGTTGATAAAATGCAATTGCTCGAGATTATTACCACAGATAAAACTTCAAAGGACACAATTGCTTCCGCCGTTGATGTAAATTATTGAAATTAGTTTATACTTTACTTAGGACTTAGACTAGACAACCGTGATGTATTTTTTATTTATATTATATAGGTGGGCTTAAAACAAGGAAAAGTTGTAATAGTTGTTAAAGATGGACCAGGATTTTATACCACCCGAGTTCTCGGTGCCTTCTTTAGCGAAGTCATGAGAGTAATGCTGGTAAGCTTCGTCCAGTTACAAACTGTGTATTTTGTGATTGGTATGCATTTTTATTCTTCACTATTCAAATGCATGTGTAATTATTGTGATATAGGAAGGAGTTGATCCCAAGACTATTGACAAGCATACAACCTCAGTTGGTTTCCCAATTGGAGCTTGTACTTTAGTTGATGAAGTTGGTCTGGATGTCGGTTCACATATTAGCAAGCATTTTGGAGAAATATTTGGAGAACGGTTTACAGGAGGATTACCATCATCCCTACTGGAGGATTTCGTTAAGGCTGGTAATTTGGGTAAGTGATTCAGTTATTATAAATTGTATGCATAAAATCAATATTTTATTAACAAAATTAACCTCTATACTATCGACATTTTCAGGTAGGAAAAATGGAAAGGGTATTTTCCTTTATGAGGAACGCACCAAAGGATCCGACAGACCAATAAATCCATCTGCTACTGAAATCTTAGCCAAACTTAAAATTCCTGTTAAGGGACCTTCAACTGATGCTGACATTCAGCTACGAATGGTTTCCCGGTTTGTGAATGAAGCTGTTCTCTGCCTTCAGGAAGGAATCCTTCGAAATCCTGTAAGAATTACAAATACATTGCTCTATTGAATTCCTATATATAATAATAAACTGCACTCAGTAGACCAATCTCAGCTAAATAGCTGTTTTAGGGGGAAAGTAGTGCAAATAGAAAATTTTCTTCATAGTCAATAAACTTTGTTGTTTTCCAACTTAATTGAAAATCTGTGGGTGTGAAGAATATAGCAAAGTGTTAACGTTACCTATGTTTTTATTATTTTACACCGTTATGTATGACTGAAAAAACTGATGTTGTAATTTAGTTGGAAGGTGATATCGGAGCCGTTTTTGGTCTCGGATTCCCCCCAATGTCTGGAGGACCATTCCATTACATAGATAGTTTCGGATCAGATAAACTTGTAGCAAAGATGAGAGAATACGAACAAGCTTATGGAGTTGCCTTTACACCATGTCAGATGCTTCAAGATTACGCCAAAGATCCAAGCAAGAAATTTTTCGTCGATCCCAGCAAATAAATAAAGTTGAATACCGGTAATAAGTTTTGTGTTTTTCCTAGAACAAACGCAAAATAGAAATAATATATAAAATCATATTATCGAATATTTGAGGGATAGTCAAAAATTGTAATTTCGCTCAATGTTATTAAATAGCTTTATTTGCGACTGATTGAAAAGTAATATTATGCTATGCTGTAAATTATTAACAAACCGAGTGAGAACAATTCAATCACTAATGTATGTAAACAGAACAATTTAATAGATAATAAAACAGTTGTTGATTTTCATATATATATGTATATATATATCTGTAGCTGCACTCCAGACATTTTACCAATTTCATCTGTTTTACCAGTTTCATCTAATGCAATTTTGGTCATTGCAGCACAGTTCTTTGATTTAAGGATACCTTGTTTCAACTACTACTACTCTCCCATGTGATGTACAATGGTGCCATTCTAATGTCTTCAAAATATCGCATGCTCTGATTTCTCTCATATCAAATGAAGCGCATGGATCGAGCCCAACAAAAGGGATCAACAGTATTCAACAGTGCAGTTGTAAAACTGTTATTTATTTATTGTATTTATTTGTTCCACAAATCCACAGCTTGAAGAGAGGTGTACAACTAGATTCAAATAGGGATATAATGAGGGAAAAAATATAAGGAAGGAAGGAGATTACTTGCAGTTATGAGGTAAAGGTAAGAGCATGAGAGCAGTATTGGAAGCAGGGAATGTCTTAAGGTGTAAAGCATGGGAGACCACTGAGTTGCAATTGCAATAGGTGGAAAGTCGGTAAGAGAGAGATTTGATGGAGTTGCATGGGACAGTATTTAGATTTCTCAGACTTACTTTATTGAACATATCCGTAGCACTGTTGTAAGTTGTAACTGTAACGTATAGGGTAGTCGAATAAGATGACATGAATTGTTATATGCAACCTTAAGTTTTTGTTAGAAGAGGGGGCCGCAGACAGAGTAAGGAAGAGCAATATATTCTGGGGAAATGAAAACGTTTTACTTTCTCA
>JAAXYV010001076.1:0-10245 GCA_036851875.1 Novacerus sp. FZ-2019
TCTCTCTCTCTCTTCCCTCCGTTTGCATTGCTTTGCCTTCACAATTCTCTTCTGTTTGTATGAATGCATAAATGTATGTAACGTGTTTACATATGGATATGGGGCTGCAAGGGAAATATCTACGCTACATATATACCTCTGAATATAATACATAGGTATATATATATGTATATATATGTGTGTATATATATATACATATATATGTGTGGGTTATGTTTGTTGGGCTTATACATTTGAATGTTTGAGTATGGGTGTATGTATGTATGTATGTGTGTACATATTTACTGTCATCCCTGGGCCCAGTTAAGTCCCTATTCTGAGCATTGGGAATGGGAATTGGAATTCATCTGCTCCCCTGCATCCCAACCATCTATTCATTTTCATACATTATTCCATCTAAAGGGTTACCATGTAGTGTACTTATAGTATATCACTCATATATCTCTGTATGCATCTATCTATCCATCCACCATCTATGTATCTAAGTGTGTAAGTATTGTATGTTGGTATATCTTTTGTATCTGTATTTACAAGTTCGGTAAGCTTACACAAGCTATATAACCTAAACTATATGCAAGCCAGCAACAACTTACAACCCCAGCATCAACCAGCACTTGCACTAGCTAGCACACAGACGAGTGAACATCGTTGCACTCTGCTGGGAGTTGCATANTCTGTATTTACAAGTTCGGTACGCTTACACAAGCTATATAACCTAAACTATATGCAAGCCAGCAACAACTTACAACCCCAGCATCAACCAGCACTTGCACTAGCTAGCACACAGACGAGTGAACATCGTTGCACTCTGCTGGGAGTTGCATACAGAGAGAATGGAGGAGAGTTTCTTTCTGTTGTTACTTTTTGCTTTGTCTCATGGAATGGTACATCGCACATTGCCACAACATACATACATAGAACATAACATAAATAATACTATCATCATCAGGAAATTTATTAGGGCCGGCTGAAAATTCCGGTTCATCATCCTTGAAACGCGGGTGTGCAAAGAAAGCATTGCGTAGTAGCCTTAGTGCATATAGGTAGGTAGGTATATTAGATTCAAGTACATCCATGCATCCATCCATCCATACACACCCAAGTGTGCACATAATATAGAAAAGACACATGATTTTCTATTCCGTTCCCATACTATGTCTTGAGTCTTGACTTTGTTTGATGTTGTTGGCTTAGTTTGTTGACTGGATGACTGGTTGGGCTTCAGTAGGCTTGTCAGTTGCTCAAATTACACATTCATCATCTTGAACTATGTCTTGATATAGGTCACTTAATTTGCACCTGTTTCCTGACTCTTCTTTCACACACGTACGTTCCTACGTAACATATAGGGAATTGAGGCGCATTAGATAGCGATTAAGAGAAGCCACTTTTCTATACACTCATGGAGGCAATAGTCTCACACCACACATACTGAATACTGACTGACTGAACTAACAGTGAGAGGAAAGAAACGAACGCCTTATGCCTTGCCATGCCTTGCCTACTAACTAACGCCTTACAGACAGATATGCCTCTGTCTGTGTATACGTCCTTTGCCTTACTTATAGTTTGGGAATCGAACTCAACTGAACTGTACTTAGTACCTACGTGCATGTAAGGTACTTCCTAAAGTAAACTATTATATAGTATAAGTGTATTTATATAACTTCCCATACTTATGAACCATCCAAATTGGCAAAGTATCCAAATAAACCCTAAAGAAGCTTGTAGTAATGCTCCTACTGCCTTTATATACTCGGTGTAGTGAGTTGAGCCAGGCAAAGTGTAGACAGAATAGAACATTTTCTTGTATATAAAATCCATCTCTATAACTAATCCAACTGGGGATTTTTTTTTTCTATGGAAAAGTGAAAGCTAATTTTACCTCAGAAGTTTTTTCTGTGGTAAATCGAGTGATATCCGTCTGAAGTAACCTCAAAGTAAACCTGTTACCTATAGCCCTACTATAGAAGTATGAATATCAATAATATTATAGCTGTGCCATGGCAATATGGCATGGTACTATAGCCGACAACTTTATATGTATAGTATATATAATACATAACGCCAAGGCGGCTGGGCTGAGTTCATTTTATTATTCTCTGACTGTTTGTCTCAAGCAGACAACAACAACTACTCTTACCCATATAGGTAGTTGATATTTGATAAAATAAAAAATATATAAAGCTTGGCCTTAGTTCACTTCCATTCCTATTGTATAAGTATGACTTATTATAATTTTTTGCTACCTGCATTCAGTTGTTTTGTCGTTTTATCTGCTCCATCCAACTGATCACATCACATCGTATCACATCAGTTACTCGGTTCGTATCACACATCATGATGCATGTTGGTGGTGTGATACTATACCTCTATACTATGCAATATCTGTGTAGTCTAGAAATATATTATATAAAAACTTGATATACCATAATAATAATATAGGAGATGGGGTATAGGCTATACCCTTTTTCGTATAGGTATATCGCTATAGCTATACCTTCTGAACAGAAAAATATGAGAGGAGGCAGAAGAAGAGAAACAAGTTCATGCGTTTCGTTGCCTTATGCTTCCATGCTTATTTCTTGCCTATGGCAAAGGCCGGGCAGTAGTAGTAGTAGTGGTAGTGAGTCCATATTGCTACAGCGTGTAGTAATATATAATGTAATAGTGAAACGACATATTTATTTTCATCATCATGTTGGTTCACTCACTCATTGCTTACTTGACTTGTCTTGGACTTGACTTGCTCACAGTGCAGAATACTGATCATCATTCTGGCCCTGGGTCCAGTCCAGTCACACAATCAGCATGCTAGACTCCAGCAGAACCACACAATCAGACAGAACAGAACTGTATATTGTTTGCTACACAGATAAAAAGCACTGGGACTTGGGAGTGAGAGAAACGAAGAAGGTTATTTAATTTTAAGCGTTTAAAGCTGTTTAAGCATTCAGACAACTCAGCTCGCAAGTTAAAATACATTAGCCCCTGAGTGCTGTGACACGTCTCTAGTTTCTTTCTCTCTCAACTCAGTGAACTGATTTTTGTAATCTTGAGCTTGAAACACGTACAGTGTATATAGCAAGGAGTATGGGGTAGAAGTACTTGATTTTTTATATTTTTTGTTTTTAAGTTTAATCAATATCAGACTAGTCAAGTGAAGTGAAGTCAAGTCAATGCAAGAGTAGGCAGGGCAGAGCAAAGCAAAGCCAGCACACCTGCCGTATGCTAATCTGACGGAACCTTTCCAGGTGCAGATTCAAAAGCATCACCAGCAGTTAGTCAGTATTAACCTGATGTGGATCGGCAGCTTGCTTGACTTGACATCCTATAACGGAGCAATACACTATAGCATAATACCACGTTATAATATTGCATTGCCTTGTTTTGTTTGTATGCCATGTACATATAATATAATGTGTATATCTGTATGTATATATGTATTATAGTTTCTTTATTTTCGATTTTCTCTATTATGTATCAGTTGTCCCAACGAACTAACGACTATAATGTTCTGCGTATTTTGTTATACATAGAGAACAAATGAGGAGGGAAAAGAATGAATATTATACATGTTGGAACAAGGTACTGTATAATAGAATACAATATAATAAATTGTACGTATAGCACCAGCACAATAACAACTAACAACTGTATTCTGTAGTGTTGTAGTTGTATTCCAATCCAATTCATAGTCAAGTAATCTAAGCAGTATACTATGGTAAGAATAGTGTAGTATAGAAAGTATGACTACCTAGTACCTATATAGTTTGTAGTAATGTCAAATGTGTATTATGTATTATTGCTTAGTAGTGGTAGTGGCTGTAGTGTGGCAGGGTCGAAAGAAAGAAAGAGAGAGACAAGAGAGTAGATGAGGTGACTGTTGTTAAAAGTCTGTGAAAGCAAAAAGAAGAGAGGGGTGCATAAATACAAATGCGTTGTAATGCATTACATTGCAATGCTCGGTGGAATTCCGTCGGCGGCGGAGAGAAGAGAGTTGAACAGTTGAGTTCAGTGAGTGAGAGAGAGAGAACAGGACCAAAGACTAAGACCAGAAAGACCAGAGAGAGAGCGAGTTTAAGTACAGAGGAGGGAGGCTAATAATGCAGAGACCAAGTATTTTTTTTGTCCAAACGTAAACGTAATGTAAATACAGGCAGACTAACTTGACTTGACTGGATGAAGAGAAAAGAGAAGAAGTAGGAAGGAACTCTCAAGGAAGGAAAATAAAAGAAGAATAAAGTAAAGTAAAATAAAGTAAAGCAGAGCAATGAAGGAAGAGAGTAAAAGTGGAAGAGTAGAATCGATCTTTTGTATTGGGAAAAGAAAAACTAGCGAAGCTTTAAAAAAAGAGAACGAATTTCTTATGTAAATTGTTTCGAGAGAATCGATCGATTTTTGGGATGCTTCTCCTGAAGCTTTTACTGCTTTTGAAGCTCTATATAGCAATAGCATATTATATAGGTTGCTTTGCTGTACTTTGCTTTGCCTTGCTTTGCTTTATTTGAGTTTAGAGCAGAGCAGAGGGAAAGAGACTAAGGATTTTACATAGATGCTAATCTTGTATTACTGATCATCAGAGAAACGACTTCTAATCCTGTAGCTTGTACGAACGTCAAGTTGATAAACAGGATTGTACATATTGGGATTTGAAACTGTTCATCTCTGACATTTCAGCACGTCCATCTAACAACATCCCCAGAAAAAATGTTATCAGGTAACATGCGCAAGTATTGTGTGTTTGTTATGCTCGACTGTGGTGGTAAAAAACTTTTCGTCGTTCCCACTCATTCACTCACTCTTCTTGACGACTCTCGTCGTCATTCCTTGTAATTTTTCGTCTTCTGTACCAGTAGTATAGTGAGTAGTGAGGGAGTGTAATGGATTTGTGATTTCCCCGTATGAACCTAAAAATAAAATGACAAATAGAAATTGCTCCGATTTTGCTTTACCTTGACTCCAATTCTTGACTAAGGACCAAGTTATTTTTTAACCCATGACATTAATATTATACGTAGACATATATAAATATTATGATGGATTTTTTCCAATCATGCAGCAAAGCAAATAAAAGTCCTATTGATGACCCTGGTGTATAGCTGCGCTGGGTTTCGAAAAATAATGAGAGCTCTACTTTTCTGTGAAAAGAATGCAGGATAATTTAACGTTTGCCCACCCATCATGAATTGAGAAGAGTTAGGAGAAGAATTTTGTGATGAAATGGGATGATGTGGTGTATGTGATGTGATGGCAGGTTATATTTTAGATAAACCTGGCATCCCATGTAAGATCCTGTAGCTAACAAAGCAAATTAGGATTAGATAGCATTAGACAGTAAGTAATAGTAGTAGTATGTAGGTGCAGTTGTTGGGAGGTAATTGTTGTGAATTTTGTGATGAGTGGAGGCTGAGACTGAGACTGTTGAAAGGAAAGAAAAGAAATTGGTAGTGCATAATGTATAGTGGATTATTGCAGCGCTTGATTGATTCTTGAGTAATTGATTTTTTTATAACGGAAGTGGACAGAAAAAATGAGAAAGTAGGCCATGGCGTAGTAGTGCTGGTGGTAGTATAGTTATATAGTTATACTTTGTAGAGTGTACTAAAGTTTTTTTTGCAATAGTATAGAACCAAGCAGTAACCACCCCGGCAGCTTTGTGGTTTAATAAGCCAGAGTTAACTAAAAGCCAGGTTTCTATTATAAAAGGAATAGTGAATGATAATAGATGGTAATAATAATATAATGTGATATGATTGGAGTCGAGAATTGAGTTGAGTTTGGCAAGAGAATGTGAGAGAGAGAGAGAGAGAATATATTTATGTTCTCGTTTGGCTGTGACTGTAGTGGTGGTAGTGAGTGGTAGTAGTAGTAGTATAAAAGTAGAGTAGTGGAACTGAAAGCTGCAAGGCAAAAGCTATGCAAATAAGGACACCTTTGAAAAATAGTGTAGAGTATAATTGGAAAAAGCAATTTGGATGGAATGTGTAGGGAAATGCAAATATTGAAGGAAAATAGAGTGGCAAAATAATTAAAATTTGTGGTTTTGGATAAATTAATGAATGTTTAGTTTAATAAGAGTGAGGTAGTGAGTGGGTTGTGTATGTGTATATATGTACTTGTGCTATAGTAAGTAACCGGTGTATGAAATGAAGGCATTGGCAGCGTGAATAGTATATGTATTGTAGCATTGCAAAATGCTAGTACTTCCAAAGGAAAGAGTCAACTAGCGTGCCCTTTGATGTTGAGTAATGAGAACGAATAAATAAGCATGAAGGTATAGGCACTCGAACCAAAGCTTTGCATGGGGAAGTATTGTATTTGGCAACCGTTTTGTTTGAAGCATGATGATGATTAATTTTTTCTTTCCGTGAGTTGACTTGACTTGACTCTAAGGAGATTCCGTCTGACTTGACTAGACTTGACTTGACTCGGAGGAGATTCCGTCTGACTTGACTTGATGGTGTCAAACAAAATGAGTTGAGATGAACTGAGTTGAGACTAGGGTAGTGTAGCTAGGCCCAGGCCAAGGAAAGATTAAAAATTACGTTGATGGTTCGGTTGGGATCAGTAGAGTTAAGAGTCAGGATGAGAGACTAATTATCTCCTCGTTATGTGATAATGTTGTTACAAGTTCGGTTATGGGAGGTAAACTAAACTGTATGCAAATTTTCTACTTCGTCGTACGCAATTTCCATTGCATGGGGTCTCTTCTTCCGTTCCTCTCTCCTCCTTCTCTTTATATATATTCGCTGCGGCGGTGGTGGTAAATTATCAGTGTAGTCTATAGTCAGTCAGTCTGTATTGTCCGCTATACTGTAGAGCTTAAATAGAGTCTGAATAAGTTTGTTGATAAGGTGTAGTAGTTTTGTATGTAACTAGCCAACTAGTAGAAACGGACAAGACAAGACAAGACAAGACAAGACAAGCTTCCACTTTGTAGGTATATACGTACATATTATAAGTATATACCTATGTGTGTGAACGGGCTAGTGTTTCATTTTTATTTTATAGTTTCTCATTTTTATGGGCTCGTTTTTATGTATGCATTTAAGTTCATGGAAATGTCCAAGGGAAATCGAAATGGGAATATGTATGTAGG
Source organism: Novacerus sp. FZ-2019 (assembly GCA_036851875.1). Classification (NCBI taxonomy): domain Eukaryota; kingdom Metazoa; phylum Arthropoda; class Collembola; order Entomobryomorpha; family Tomoceridae; genus Novacerus; species Novacerus sp. FZ-2019. The sequence goes on from JAAXYV010001076.1 coordinate 7,103, forward strand.
ATATGTGACGTTTAGTTGAACTAGCTAGACTATTCTACTAGACTGTGTTCGTATTCTGGAGCTGGAGGCAGGGCAAGAGTTTATTTGCTATTGTTTTGGCACGTGCGTAGATTTTGAGCATTTAATCAGCTTGTGTAAATATTGGAAAATAATGGAAAAGTACGACCTATTAAATGTCACGGTGTGGTTTTATCTTATGCTCTGCTCTACTCTACTCGTCTATATTCTCATACTCTCTTCTGTAGTCTACTCCTCTATTCTGTGACTGTAGTGTGTACAGGGAAGAAGGGAACGCTTTAGCTCGATTCTCTCTGTGTGTATTATTATATCTATGTACTAACTAACTGGCTCTCTGTTCTTGTCGTGTTACTGTACTATGTAGTGGGTATTTATACGTAACATTACGTTACCTTATATTATATATATATATCAGTTGTTAGTAGTTGTTAGTGTAGTGGGTACTGCCGACTGCGTAGAGGAAACTCAAGGCGGGGCTTGGTTGCCTTGACTTGACTGTTATTTAGGATTTTTCATTTACCTCTTCTCCTGCTCTACTTCCTTGACTTGAGTTGAGCCGAAAATTGTAACTTGTATTTAATCAAGACGATATTGCTTCCCAAATATTTGGCCACCTTTACAAGATTTGAATTGGATTGGAAGTCTAAACTTTATGAGGTTCAATGGTCGTCGTCGGTGGGGAGCTTTCTTGCTTGCTTTTTACTATGTCTTTTTTACTTGGTGAGTAGAATACAAAAACGGGAAATTTTTTCCGCCGTGGGTGGCTATAATTAATAATTTTTCTTGGGTTGAAATGAAACCTCATATCGTAACGTATCCCATACAACTATACAGCGAGCTAGCTTTCTTTTCCTTCTCTTCTTGATTCTTCGAAAACTTGAGTTTAAAGCATTATATATATTCTCTTCTGTATTCTGTGTGTGTGTGTTACGGTACGGTGTGCATACATAGAGTAGACTAGAGAGGAGTTTTGTGTGTGGAGGAAAGCAAGTTGTAGTATGAAGTAGTAAGTTAAAATCTAACCCCCTCTTGTACTGACTGTTCTCGGTGTCTATTGTTGGTTGGTTGGTATGGTACGGTATGGCCTTCAAGAAATTATAAGACTGTATGTATGTATGTATGTATGTATGTAAGCTGGTCTGAAGTAAATGCCCAACCTTAGTTGGGACTATAGTATGTTTTTATAAATGCATTAGCGGCACGAAGTGAAGGCAAATAACGTTATGACTGTGTGCTTTTTAATTATGTATTGAAATAGATTTTCAGCTAAGAGTTTTCCCTTGTTGTTTTATTCTCTTAGGTCTCAGCGTTTGTACCCAATAATTAAAGTCTAGAAAAGTTGGGCTCTTCTTATCAGAAAATGACAAAGTACCGAGTTTCTGCAAGCGTCTTGATTACATACACGTACACAGGGCGACTCGTAGATACTCTCTAGAAACTCTGTTGGACTCTCTCTGTGTTCCTCTCAGTTAATAAAAGTGAAGGTAAAAATTGAGTCGTTAGAATAAACCTGCGAATTTCTATTTCAAGAAGGCATTCATGTATGTATGTAGGTATGGATGTATGTATACGCAGAACAATTTCGGGAAAGAATGTTACGAAAAGTAATACCTCATACTTATTGTCATGTAAGCTTCTCAGAACCGGAACGTTTTTGACAATGTCCTGAATCATGCATGGGAATTATTTTAAAGCTGCTCCAAGAGGGGATACTAGAAAATGAAGTAGAAGACAAGAACTCGTATTTCATTTCATTGCATGGAGGTTTATTTCTTACGTATTTTTATATAGAGGTATATTTATATATCTGCGTATATACACCAAGGAGTGCAGTGTGAGGGAAGAAAATTACGTCCAAATGAAATAGTACACTGACTATAAAATTCTGCAAGTTTTTCATTATTTTATTATCTAATTTTATATAGGAAATGAAGTTTTTCATGTTTTTTTGATTGCTGGATTTATAAGCAGCATTATTTATTTAGTCGATTTTCGTTTGTGTGTACAGAGAATATAATTGAGAAAGCAAAGCGAAAGAAATATTTTGTGGATTTATGTAGGGTGTAGGGGTAGGACGGTTCTTCGACTCTCCCCCCTACTCTGTGTAAGCTTATGTAAGCTCACATCGGAGGGGATGATGGATAAGGAAAAGGGTGGTATTCACTATTCACTATATGTAACTACAAACTCCATTCTTAGCTTCAGCATGTTGTAATAGACTAAAATGTTTCCTTGAGTTTACTTGAAAATTGGAGAAAGATAGATTCAAAAAGCTGATTGTCCCTGCATTTTTTACAGCCGAGACACTATCATTGCTTTAAAACGAGGTTAAACAGCATTCTGAAACCTTGAATATTTTTTTCAGTACTCAAAAAATCTAACCAACTAAATAAGGCGGACAGTTTTTACAGGACTTTTCTCATATTGAACAACGTAGCTTCTGTTTATTTTAAAAGGCATTTTTAGCTATACCTTACTCTTGCTATTAATTGAACTCCAACTTTAAAACCTTAGACTAGACTACCTAACGTACTTTTCCATGCATGTATGTACGTCAATGCATACCTATAATAATGTTTTATATTCATTTGTGAAATAGCGATATTGCAGAAAAAGTAGAAAAGTATAAAAATTCCTATTATTATGTGTCTTTGTACTCAGTGGATATAAAGGCATTAGTCCCTCCCCTAGTATGTAAAGTTTGATTAAATCACTACATTACAGTCAACGATTCAACCGTGAGTGAGTCCAAGGTGGCCCATTTAAATGAAAGAAAGAAAGAGAGTCGCAAAGGAATGAAAGACGTATGGCGTGGTGGGAGATTGCTAGATAACATTGATTTGGTTGACTGGCGGAATTGAAATTGAAGGCAATAAAAGTATAGAGGATTAATCATGCTGAAAGATAACTGGATTGATTTTTTTCTGCGTGATTGTCATCTTTGAAATGAATAATAGATTGTCACATGGACCTCGGCACAGTGCATCGTTTAGCTCACTCACTTACTTGGTTTCCTTTTCCCCTCTCCCTCTCTACTCTCTACTGTCTCTCTCTATACTCTACTTATAATAATATTTACTACCTACTTGCTTACTGCTTTGGTTTCCTTCGGTTTTCCATGTGAT
>JAAXYV010001077.1:0-10243 GCA_036851875.1 Novacerus sp. FZ-2019
TATACATAAATTTGATTCACAGAGCGTCTCATTAACTCTTTATAATGTGTTATTTATAAATATCTTATCATCCTCGATTTCACACTTCACTGAATCTGCAATTAAAACGGTGACTGTAGTCATGATTCTTTTCCATAGTTTTTAGTGAAAGGGAAAGTTATTTATGTACTACTCAGTACTTTGATTTAGCCTTTACTTCGCTTTTAAACACACGAGTCATCCATAATTTAGTTAACGAGATTAATTGACAGTTTCTCTTGTCGGCAAAAAAAAGTAAATTAAATCATGAAAACGGCAAATACGTTCACAGTAGAAGTGTATATATAAACTCATGAATGAAGGATCAAACCCTAGTCTAAAACTCTTTAGTTTTGGAGAGGATCTAATTTGTAGAATCTCAGTGTCATATGTGTAGTGCATTTTGTTTGTTATATGTTTGTTTGTAATGAAACGTCTTCCAGTAAGTAAAAACCACCAAATATTATAATACTATCAAAATTATAACTTGTCTAACCGCTTCTGCTAACTGACAGATCTTTCTATTGATGATTGTTTCACTCATAACAACGGCTGATTCTTCTAAAAAAGGTTTCTACACGGATTGACAATAAAATAAGTTTTCCAATGGTCAAATAGTGTCTAAATGTTTTTGATTTTATTTGAAGGTGGTGGAGGTGGTGGACGAGGAGGTGGTACAATAATTGTAATCACTACAGGTTATGCTGGAGGAGGTAATATGTTTGCCAACAAATGTGAAAAGAAAGCTAAAACGATTTTGATACTTAGGTCATGAAACGAATTAGATGTTTAATTCATTTATGAAATTACTCTATAGGTCAGGGAGGACATGGAGGACGTGGTGGTAATTTTTTAATAGGCTTATTGTACTGATTGTTTGCCTGCTTCTTTGCTGATTTGTTTTAGCTTTAATTCCAAAAGGCGATTTCATTTTACGAAATGTAAAAAATGTTCAATCAATGTATTTTTGTGATGGTTCACAGGTTATGGAGGCGGAGGTGGCCACGGAGGTGACTTATAGATATCTTAATAGCTTAATATGTATTCATGTTTTACATTTTTGTTGTCTGCAAGTTGTTCTTATGTTTTTACTATGCTCTAAGGTTTAGTGGAATATCATATATTCAATATTAATCCATCAATATAGGTATCACAAAGTCAAATATTTTAACTAACTCGGATGTTAATTTTTGATTTTTAATTCATTATTCCATTCCTAATATAACTTCGTTGTTTACGACTGCTAGGTTACGGTGGTGGAGGAGGATATGGCGGTGAAGGAGGTAAGTGTGTGTACTTGTATTTATTTATTTACACAGGTGTGTAAATAAATATTGTTTAACCATCTTAATGTTTGCTGCAATGTTTGAGTAATGCTTTCAATTTTGGCAACCATTAGGTTACGGAGGCAATGGTTATGGAGGTTATGGAGGTCAAGGAGGGCATGGGCACGGACACGGTCATCAGGGATCTTATGGGAGCCCTGGAGGCAAAGGTGGATACGGATACGGTGGGTCTAGTAAAGTTTACTGAACTGATTATAACGGCTTAAAGATGCAAAAGATGATATTCATATTTTTTCTTACAAAATAATGTAATTGAATATTTCAGGTGGAGGAGGGGACTACCGCAAATAACATTTATTCCAAAACATTTTGTTACTATTTGTTCATTTTTGTTCACAATTAATATAATGTGAATCCTAGTCTACAGCGCTGACTGTTATTCACTATTGGAATTGTTGTCCAAAATATTACATTCAAGCATAATATTATATACATAAGGAATATTCAATTCTACTATCTTATTATGTTAACTCGCTGTACAAAATATAAATGAGCGACACAATAAATTTTGATTTTAAGGGTTTATTGTAGTTAAATACAATGAGTTCATATAAATTTTAGGTATATTTGCTATATTGATTCACCAACATAGGTGCATCACGAAAATAGTTTATGTATTGCAAGCACAGTACATATACGACAACCATTGTTAATACAAGATAAGTTAAATAGGATTTTGATAAAATGTGTTTGTTCTTTGGCTACTTTTCAGATGAAATACTAATTGTCAGGATCATCAGTGGTATCTCCTTCCAGGAGAATTCTTTGGTCCACATTTTTCTTGGAACTTTTTGCACCCTTTTTCTTGATTCGTCTGTTAGTTACCCCATCTGCTTCATCCATCATCTTAATCATTTGCGTTTGATCTGAAGCGTCGAGAGGCGCCACAGATATATCTCTGACGGCTCGAAATTTACCACAATTATTTAGATGCTCGTTCTCGAGACGGAAAAAGTTCCAAACAAACCGTCGAAATACTTCCAATGGTGCCAATACAGAAACCATGAGGTCTCCGTGAACGTAACCCATCTCTGTAAGAGATAATGATACGACCCATCCAAATCGAAGGATAAAATCTTCAACAATTGCAAAATAATAGTAGCTGGGGGATGAGTATACAATTTCTTCTCGAAGAAACGTGTTGTCTCCTGCATTCTTATCGAAAAGACCCCAATCCATTTTGATGTCCCAAATGTATGCATAGCAGGACGAAATCACAGTGGCAGCGATCCAAAGAAAAAAGAATGTATTGAGCTCAACCTTTTCCGTCTCTAAAAATGATTAAGTTGGTAGGGATTTACTTTTACAGTAGAAACATAAAAATATGTTCTTTCATAAATATATATAATTACCACGATAGTAAATATTCAAGGTAGAAAAAAGAACGACAAAAAAGGTTGTAGAATATTTGCCAGCATTAGCCAAGTGGGGAAAGGCCTCTCTACTGTCACGATAACGACGAAGGCACTGCATAAAACGAAACCAAGCTGGAAGACATGCTACAACCGGGCGGATATACCAGGATCTGTCGACACACCTGGACGCATCTGTAAATTAAATTATTGTAAAATTCTATTGTTTCATTTATATTCAAATTTTCCTCATTCATAATCTGTTAGTAAGATTAAATTATTATAATGAATATAATTAAATACCTCCAGCATTTTCAAAGTCACCGTTAGAAGTAGCATAAAAACATACTGAATACTGGAAATCAAGTAATACTGGAACAAGACTATTCAATTGATCAGCCAGCCAAAAGTCTGCAAATCCGACATGAAAAAATGGGGCAGCAATAATGTGACCCTGTGAGAATCATAAGTAAACTAAACATTGTCATTTCTGTATATCTGTTTTAGAAAGATTATTATTTGCAGCTTGTCTTAGTATGCAACATACCACAACCGACATAACCCAGAAGCGAGCTTCATGACGGAACGTTCTGGTTGGATTGATCATAAAAAATATTAGGATGATAACTAGAGCTAAAGGATTCGCATACGGAGGAATACATAAGGCTTTAGAATATAGGAAACTAAGAACGCTCAAGGTCCAGACCACTCCAAAAATGGCAGCCATTTCCATTAAATGCTGCTCTGAAAGATGATTTCTTGGGTCTAATTCGAAAATTAACACGTGGTTGACCCCAGACGAACGCCAACCGTAAACGTTGATTCCCATCAGAAAAATAAAAAGTACCAACAACAAAGGGCCTCTGTAAAGGCGGAATACAATCCTCCAGTCCAGATCACGATTATCCCCATGAAAAATTGCTGACAACACAACCGCAACTAAAAGAACCATAAACGAGCCGGAAAACAAGCCAACCTGTAAAATGAGTAACAAATTTTTAAATTTCATGCCAGCGTTTTGACATACAATATACATATTTCCTATATACTTTGAAAGTTGTCCACGGTGATTGCTGGTCACCTGTTCAAAGTGTGGTTGTGAATACATCAATGTTTTTCAAAAATTATAACCAAAAATATTTTTTTGTGATCATACCTAAAGGTGGAACTCGAAGTCTTTTCATTGCTTTTGATCTGTAACCAAATTTATAGTAAATGATAAACCCAATAGAGTATTATTAATCAAGAAACTCACTTTTCCGTACCTATTACCACTTTCAAGCTCCATGGTCACAGTATTCTCTGTGTCATGAATGAGCTTGTCAATTTCTTTATTTGTGTGAAATCCAGCCACCTCAACTTTGTCATCTCGCCATTTGGCTCCACTGTCACTACTGAGTAACTTGTCATGCTTCTTAAGGATTTTCCGAAATCCAGTGTAATTCAAGTTTTGATAATTTTGTAATAAAATTAAACTAAGGTAGAACTCACTAAATGCGAGCTTTAAATCTTGCATTTTTCTCAGAGGTTCTTTCTTTCCACCAAAAAATTGAACTGCTTTCTCTTTTCGCTTTCGGAGACCCCCTATTATGCCACTTCGCTCATTTTCTTCCGACTGTCTCAAAGAGTCTAATTCACTTCTCAAGTTCACATATTTTCTTGTAGCTTCAGACAATTTTTCTGTGCAGTATAGTTTCAAAGAAGTATAATTACAAAATAACATTTTAATAATCAGTCATCAGTAGAATAAATTACCATTATAAAAAGTATTCATTTTGACCAACTCTTTCTCACAAAAATGAAAAAATTGTTCATCGAACTGTGCATAGTAGCGTGTTGTAATATCTGGCTCAACAATATCCGGTGCAGGAGCTTGCTCAATGGCGTTGTATAACAAAGCTTTCATTTCCTAATAACAGGAATCATTCAAATTCACTATATGTATTCATAATTCTATAGATATAAATTAGATACCAAAAGATTTACTATGATAACTTCAAAGTCGTGAGTGTACATTGTCTGTGCAATGGAGAATAATATGACAGGATTTCAAAAATAATCATTTGTCCTGCAACGACTGTCGTGAATTTGCATTAAAAAGTAACATAATATAACATAACAGGTGTGAATTATCACGTTATAAATCAGGAAATTATTTGGGTAAAAATACATCGCTTGCTTCCACCTACACCACGTGACGTCTCAACTCAGTCTATCATTGTTTGTTATTGTTAATTACCTCATACTGTATATACTGTTTCCGCCACTCCGGGGTGATATGAGCCAAAAGGTGTTCAGCAAACTTCATCTTGCTAATGAAATGTGGTTGAGATAAATAGTTTCACCTGTAAATACAATACACCGCAGGAAAAATTTGAATAAGGCCAAAGGCAGTATTGACTTTGCGTCACTAAAGTTGGGAACGCAAAAAGTGCACGATCCAATAGCAGACAAAATCCCAAATTATTATATTCAGCTTCAGTTGTCAGTCAGTTCAAGGTAGAGCAAAGTGACGTCAGTGAGTTGAGAAGTGAGACTAGTTTGTGCAGTCAATGCAGCAGATTTGGTCTGCTGTGCTGTACGTATGACTGATCTAGAAGTGAGATTGTTAGGTCGGATTCGTCAGTCAGTAGCCACTAGCCACGTTACTAGAATAAGACGACTTATTTATTGCCAGTTGCATACCAACTATCAAAGCGTTTAAGTAATTGTAATCGTCGCGGTCGCAGTCGGAGTGATAAGTGCAAATTCAAACATAGATTTTTAGTCCCTCACAGGTCTTCACATGTGCTCCTTCCGCTGCTCCGCTTCTTCCCGACTCCGATCCGCTGTTCCCTCGTTGTGTTCACAGGATTCCGATTCCCCTGGCTGCGAATTGCTTTTCTTTACAATTCACTCCCTTCTTCCCTTTATTACTACTGCCGGTTTTGTATGAGTCTGTGCAGATGTGTTGTAGTGTTCAGTCAGCCGCTGCTTGGATTCTTTTGGGGATGCCTGCGTGTGCAAAAATATGTAACGCAAACAACCCGGATTATTCGCAAGAGTTTCGTCACTCCTTTCAATTCACTTCACTCTTCCATCCAGTGTAGTTCCCGTTCAGTTCGTCCCGACCCGGCACCGACACCGCAGCAGCAAAAGCTATAGGCAAAAAGTAGTCACATCACATCACAATACACATTCAGCCAGCCATAATCAGCATTATTCAGCATCACCAAGTCGACCTAGCACACGCGTTTGCGTTGCTTTTGCTGCTGCTGCTGTGCAGCTCTATACCCTTTGTGCTGAACCTTGCATTCAATTCACTTTCACACTGCGAACAAACAGAAACAGCAGCATTCGATCTCGCTCGATCCCATTTTAGTTTTTACCAAACATGCTACGACGGCTAGGTAAAGTAGAATGCTTGCACTGAGCAGGCGTTGAGCTTGACAGCTTATACATTGTAGTACAATAGTATTGTACAAGTACATACATTCAATTACTGAACTAGCTCACTGCAAATCTCTTTACTCCTTTCTACTATATCTAACACAGAAAAAACTTCTGAATAAGTTACTGACTACTAGCATCAGCTACTATACAGTATCACTATAACTGAAGTACTGAATAGTACTGTGTTCTGTGTGTGTTACGGTGAGTAATGAATCAGTTTCAGTCATCACTCATCACACACAACACACAACCACAAGAGATATCATACACACTTAGATTAGAATATTACATTACAATCCAATGCAACAACAGTGAATACCACTCGACTTAAACAGAATCAGGTAACAGTTGATGTTGATGTAAACTTGAGGTTGTATTATAACCATGTACTAGAACTTGGTACGATTGGTTTCGTGTTGGAAGTATTATGGTAATGGTAGAACATGGGGAATAGCACGGAGGCAATAAACATGGACATGAGAGAGAAAAGGCAAAAGAGCTCAAGACTCAAGAAAGAGCACCCCAGCAACCGGCCCCAGCACTATATGTGACTATATAGTAGTAGTTTCTTTGCTATTGCTTGCAAATATAATGCCTGCCAACTCAAAAATCCTATACTTGAGTGTTATTATATTCCAAATAAACTATACTCACTCACAATACACAGCAAACACGAAGATGATGATGATGCTTTATGTTATGGAAGCTCTACGTAGATGTAGAGTTGGTGGAATAGCCTAAGTGGCATATATACGTATATAGTAGTATAGGTATATTATAGTATACTATACTGTTGTTGCTGATTGCAAACTCATGGTGCTTGTGTTCTCGTCCTATGTCTAAGTCTTTGTCTGGTCTGGCCTGCTAAACATAAAAATATTCTACTTGACTGCATTTGGTTTTTTGCATACATTGCCTTAAACTATAAAAATAATTTTTACTTCGACCTTTCTGTTTTTTGTTAAAAGTTACCTTTAAGAATGGTATAGATTGTAGGTAGGTACTTAATGTATAATTGATATGCATACATTCGACATACCACGATATTCACGAATACTTTCCTTCTGAATGTAATTCGATGCGAAATGGGAATCAATTGCAAATCTACAAAAAAAATATCGGCAAACAAGAAAACGTATAATATTACATAACTGTAGCTGACAGTAAGTTAAGAAAAATTCAAACTAACAGTAAATGAGACCAAGAATTCAAGTAAGAATTATACATCTAGGTGGTTGTGAGGTAAGTAGAAAGACTCTCATACGAAATAATAAATGGATGTAATATATTCTATGGTCTCCGAATGAATTAGTAAAGAGTAAAAATTATGAAAATTGAACCTGACTACAGACAATAAATGCATGTGTGATGTAGATAGTCAACTCACTTCACGTTAACAACAAGTGAGGAGTCACTGGATACTATATACTGGATCAGGTTTTCGTTTTATATGATTAAACACGACTCACTCACATGCCTGAGATTTGCTATTCTCAAGCGTTAGTTACAGTCAGCTATGCTCCTGTGGCCATTTGAAGACAATCACATAAGCAGAAGGACATTTAATGCTAATATTAGTAAGTGGTATTCAACGTATTGTTATCGTACACTTACTGATGCAAATGCGGAGTATATATCTATTGTTCAATTACAATTTCATGTTCTCATGCACGTGAGCTGATTTGACTACAAAATCAATGGCGGTGACAAGATATGGCTTTGAGAATATTATCTTTTGCTGTCATTAAACAGCGTCCGATAAACTCAAACTCCCTCATTCATCAGAAACAACCATTAATATTCATGTACGTTACGACCTAAGCAATCTGACTCCGAATGCAAACACAGGCAGATACATACTAAGTCACTGTACTGGCTATCTTTCTACAATTTTTTGTGCCTGCCTCATCTCTCAGGTTATGCAATGAACTACGCACCACACTAGTTTCAGGTAAAGCAAATAGATAATAGAACATTGTGTACCTGAACATATTACCTATGTGGAGGTTTAAATGAAAAATACAAAATACAACATTCAGTTCCGATACTGAATAAAAAATACAACAATAATACCTAGTAAAGAATGGAATTCAGTGCAACCCATCGCGATCGGTTGGTCATTAAAATATCCCCTCCTGAAGGAACAAAAGTGCCGTCAATGGAACTGACTCAGTGCACCTTCACTGAAAAATTTATACTTGATACATGATCATTTAATGTTTCTATAGGTTACGTTTAGCGACCTCTAGGGGTCAGATTATATGGTACATTGTTTACGGCAGATTTGTAATTGTTTAGGATGTTAAGTTCTACCTGTACAAAAACCTTTAGCCAAGTCGCACTGCGGCACTTAGCATTTAATATTAAATATAAAATAAAGCTTCTATACGAGACCCTTGGTGACCTCTGGGTCTCAATGGTACATTATTTGTGTCATATTAAACATTGTTCAGAATATTAAATTCTACTATAGTGTACATATTTTTAAAAAAATTACACTGACGGCACATGTTTCTGTAGGTGACCTTTGGTGACCTCGGGGGGTCAGATGATATTGTATATTACTTGAGGTATACCATACGTGTCAAGTTCTACCTCCATGACAAATTTTCGTTCGATCGAACAGACTGCGTTTTTACTATTTTTGACCTTTGGTGACCTGTAGAGGTCAAACGCTACATGTCTATTTTACGAGAGTGAATCAAACACTGCATCAGGAGGTTAAATTCTACCTCTGTGCCAAATTTTAACCAATTATGACGGGCGGCAATTTTGTCATACTTTCTGTGGGGCTCATTTTGCGAAAAATAGGAGCGGATAATCTGATAGATCAAAATCAACATGGTTTCAGAGAAGGCAGGTCTTTGGTAATTTCACTCACTCACAGTCTTATTTATGCTGGCTTAGATACGTGGAAAGGCTTTTGATTTTGTTAGGCATGCACATCTATTAGTTATTTTATGTACAGATTTCCTTTTAAATCTTATTATAATTAGGCTACTTATGACTTAGTAATTATTTATTGAATAAGAAATTTAGCATATATATATATATAGATAGGTAAATTTTATTTCTAAAAGTCACATTTGCAAGAGGTGTACCACAGGGGTCAGTGCTTACGATTTTTATGCTGTTTTTAACCATGTTGGAATACGTTTGGAAAAACTGGAGGTTGGTTACAATCTCCAATTCAGCTTATGACCTGACCATATATAAGGGAGATGTTATGATATATTATGCATGATTCAAACACTCGTGGATTTTTTTTATTAAAGGCTTACAACTAATGTGAATCCGTGGGACTATTGTTAAATTTTACAAAGACTATATTTATATTCAGCAAGGCCTTAAAAGATCAAAATCCTTTTCTGACTCTGACTCTAAGAAAATCCTGGGTTTTCTTTCGAATGACTTGTAATGGAGCTAGTATATAGATTTAAGTACTTGGGCACACTCCTTGATAGCAATCTAACCTCTGTACTAAGCATTTTAACTATGCAAATAGTAGATTCTCTGATGTTCGTTGTACTTGTTAGCACATATTTATGTGCTTTCACTCATTGATTATGGTTTTCCTAATTTCATACCTTGGAGTTTGCAAAGTTCAACTGGATGGGGCTCCAACACAAGAAAATAAATCAGCTTCTATGTCTATATTTGTACCCTAAACTTGCTATATAGGTACTACAATTTGACTTTTTAGAGCACGGCACACCTTGAGGGGGGTCCTCGAATTGCACCCTTAAATTGTGCGAATGGTCGTAAACAAATGAACTGTTGTAAATTAATTGAGAGGTGCAATTTGCCTCAAGTCAAAGACAGAAATTGCATATTTTACATTCGGTACTGATATTTTATCAATGAATGAATTATATAAGTTGATTGGTAAAGTGGGTGTAGGGGTGGTCAAAGTTGTAATGTAACCACACATGGGACGGAGATCTACAAGAACTCCATCCGATACAACTCCGTTAAATTATAGAGTGGGTTGGGTGCAGATCTTGTTGATGCCGGTCTGACAAGGGAACGTTTTGACATGTTACCTGGCTTTTGGAACGAGATGACCATTTTCTGACTAAATCGAGTACGCTGATT
>JAAXYV010001078.1:0-10242 GCA_036851875.1 Novacerus sp. FZ-2019
TATTAATATCTTTCCTTACTATGGTTGTGTCATGCAATGAGACATTCCTATTGTTGATAGTTGTGAGAACGGCTAGGGATAAGAAGGTGTATCATGCTGTAACTATAACCTTAAAATATCCCATGATTTGTTCTCACTGTTAAAGGGATTTGAATTTAGGTTTTATTTTATTTCGTAAGTATAATTCCAGTTCTCAGGAATTATGTATTTGCTCTTTTTGTTGTACATGCATACTTAGTACTGCTAGGGGTACAAAGTAAAAACTTGGTCAAGTTAGCCACCACAGATAATATTTTGTAGATTGAAATGTACATCAGTATATGCTTAGCGGCAGTTTACTGGTTACATACATGTATCTCTGAACACCCCGTCTTTATGTAAGAATTACAATATTATAGTACATACTATTCAGTTTAAAAAAAAAGTTAAGAAGCCGTAATTGTGCACAAAATTAAATACCAAAAGACATTAATAGCAGTAAAAGAATTTCATATATTATCGGTTAAAATAAAAATTCAAAAATTGTAGGTTAGAATATTATAAAATCCATCTAGGTGTATGTAAATAGTTAAGGTATGTTATGTATTCCCTGAAAATTCATGGTTGACCTACTATAAAAACAAAAATTTGTTTACGTAAAAAATATTAATAACAAAATCCAAATACTTATCAAAGTCTGAGTCAAACTAAAAAAGAATCACTATAGAACATATTTAAATAAGGAATAGTTTTATACTATTTATGTTTGTTTTTAAACAATTAACTGTATGTCGATCTATTGATGCCCAGTTTGGTCTTTGAACAATGCACCCCATCCCTAACTGTATTCTTATTTTGATATTATTCTGTTCAAACAAGAGTTTAAGAGGATTGGCTGAATATCTATTAAGTACAAAACAAAGACTGTATGGTGATTTTAAAAGTTATCGGCATGTGCTAAAACAGAACAGAGTAATCACGGCGGTAATCAATCAATACTAAAAACTCATTATGATATAAACTCTTTGTGTACTGTACAGATCTTTATAAGAGCACGAATTTATGCGAAAACAAGATGACTTTAAGAATTTTTTCTCAAATATGCTATGCTTTGATTGATTAGAATGCTTATACAATGTGTACAAGTAAGGGCATGATTTTTCTCAAACAATTTTTTCCCTACGTATAGCCATTCTTTATGTCCAGTTTGTATTTTGTATATGTAAAAACAAAGGGTTGAAAGGAAAACAACGTAGAAACACAATGAACACTGTTCTGGTAAAACCTTTCTAAAAACCTTGAGAGAAAAAATATTGGAACATCACACTAAGGAAACTCATGCTGTGTAGGACGTAGCAAAAACATCGATGTAAAACTGACCAAACCTAACTTCACGTTGTAGAACTGGGCTGACTAAATCTACAACAATACACATTCTTGAGTGGCAGCAAGGACAGCAGCACGGCTAATAATACCTCACTACCCAAAAGACTCAGAAAAGGGTTGATTTGATACTCCCGTTTTTTCCCTTCTTCATAGAAAAAATCCTTTCAGACCCCATAAGTAGGTAACCATTTCCTTCCTCAAGGACTGCAACTATTTTTAGTTTTACCGTTTTTGTGAACTAAAAAAAGTCGTAAATTCATTAATACGTGGTATTATACCACTTTTACGTGGCCATTTATATTTAGTTGAAGTATTTAAAATGTAAACTAGGTAACCTACACTATTTCTAATTCGTTACAAATTGTCTATACCTTAACTTTGAACACAAGTTTTTTTTACCTGTTTGGGAATGTCTTGAAAAATCACTAATCACGCAACAAGAAAAATAATTTTTGTTTAATAAAATATTAAAGGTTCGTTAGCTAAATTTGAGACAAAGCAGTGTATAATCGTTAACACAAGTATCTCGCCTCGTAGTTACTGCACTGTGTGCCATATTTTAACACAAATTCAACGTTCAATGTCCATAGAACTAAAATAATTTCAAGATACAACCTGGGTCCACACTATCCAAAAATCTTGAATATCATTGTTTACACAACATACTTTATTCTTTTTTAGACACTGATGATTCAAAACATGTGTCGTTAATTCCCCTGCTTGTATTGACTTGGGATTCATTATAGCCATCTGAATGGAATTTTAGTAATTTTGTATTTTAATGATTGATGACGGTCCTTAGGTATACACGGCTTTTACAACATCAAGAAAGAATGTAGTTTGATCTTGTTGAATATGAATCCTCCGACTTCTAAATTACTTAGCAAAATGTCGAGAAGAGGGACACCCCCAAGCTAAATCATAAGTTAGAACCGTGTAGCCAGTTCAATGTATACTACATCCCTGGGCTAGCACAGCAACAGATTTTTATTGAAAAAATAAAAACATATTATCTGCTAGTGACACGTACTATATTGCTTTATTGCATGACACAGATCTTCCAAATACATATTTAACCACATCCCTAATGGCACAGACTTCAATGCTTGTAAAGTTAAATTTAAGTAGTACAAGTCATTAAATACGCAGACGTATGCATTCGATACTCTGCAGACATGCCTCTCAAATAAGTACACAGTTTTACGTTTAAATAAATACATTTTCTTAATAGTAACATCACACCCAAAAACGGTAAGTTCACATAGGCAGAAATTATTGTCCCGAGATTCGTAATGGAGTTCAAATTCATGGCAACTAAACAGGTAACTTAACTTACCCTTGCTACATTTAAAGCTCCACTGCTATGATTGTGCAGTATAAGTACCATTTTTCACAATAAATGTAAGATTAAAACAGATCCGATATTTGACTAACCATAAATACTGATTCGATTTAATCGCGACTAGATTGATATTTTTAGAACCTTTGAAAACAACCCTTTTAAACTCCTAATGAGCTAGTCAACTACGGAAAAATACCAAAAGGAATAGTGAAAAGGGTAGCCTAGGTTATGACTATACGTTTGATAACGAACTCCATAATGTGCATATGGGAATTTATACTATATTCTCTATATTCGTATATTTTGTGAACACGAACGAGAAATTGGTATCATAATAATCTTCCTTTCCCTCCGAGTATGAGGATCTTGTTGCAGACACACACTAACTTCCCTCATTAAATTTATAACGAGGTGATGCAATATTGAATATGTTAACTTCACGATACTGTTGTTTTAACACGTGTGAATAATTATGTTCTTGACTCATCATGGTCTTTATCCCACTGTATTAGGACAGCAGCAATATTATCATGTCCAAACCGTTCAGCGTCATCTAGAGGCAAGTGGCCCCACCTAAAATAAACAAATGAAAACATTTGTCCAAAAGTAATATTTAAAAACTAATTTATGATTTAATAGAAGTTAGGAGAGAATTATAACCTGTCAACAGGTCTATGGGAGACGTGACAGTGTCTGAGAAGATATTCTACACACTCCTGATGACCCTCCGCCGCACTCAAGTGTAAAGCAGTTCGACCATCGTAATCCGATGCACCCATATCCATTCCCGAAAGATGATGACGTCGCATAGATGTAACATCCCCAGACGCAGCAGAGAATAAAAGATTAACAATATTCAATCCCTTAGTTTCATACCTATGACGCCTTGGGTCGACTTTGTGAGACGCATGCCGTAAGTTATCGTATTTATGAAAGTTGAACACCTCAACCAGTTCCTATTACCAAAAATATCAAATAAATTATAATAATAGAATTCAAGACTAATTTTTATTCAAATATTTAGGTTATAGCACATTCTAATACCTCGCATAATGCAACACCTCGAACAGGATTTCCCAATTGATCTAAAGGTGGACTCCAAATTGTCATCCCTAATACATTGGGTACAACCAAAAGAATTGAACCGCTAACGCCTGATTTAGCAGGAAGTCCAACTTTAAATGCAAATTGTCCGGAATAATCATACATTCCACAAGAATGCATAAGGGACAATACATCTCGGACAGAGTCAGATTTTAAGACTTTCTCTCCACTGATCGGACAAATTCCACCATTGGCAAGGGTGGCTGCCATTACCGCTGAAGTTTCACAATTTGTTTCCATACTACAACACTAAGACAAGTATTTTTTGTAATGCTTTGAAGTATAGTATTAAAGAATTCATAAGCGTAAAACTACTCTTCAGACAAGGTATTCAACCTGAAAATAGTAATCCATGCATTCCTTTAAGCTGGTTCCTTCAGGGAAACATTTATGCTCTCGCATGTAAAAGCCCAATGCATAATTTCGATCCGCAGCTTCACGCTCCGACAAAAACACAGCATTATTAAAACCGACATATTCCCCACCTCCTAGTCTCTGAAATATAATTATTAAATAAACAATGATATCACACATATACGTTTGGCTTCAAAGTTAAATGACTGAACAAACCTTGAAATAATTCTGCGTATAATCGAATTTTTCTGCCAGTGTCATTTCTGGTCTTACCATTGATTTTAGTAAGGAGCATACAATAATCGCTCCTGCATTTACCATGGGATTATGAGGCTTTTCTGAAACGTACACATTTAAACAGATTATTGAAATTGAAATAAAAAAACTAAATCATTAACATTCTAACATTCTTTGTAGTTTGAAGTTTATATAATAGAATCTATTACTGTTATAATCGAGAACGAGTTCGTTAAACATTCGACCAGAGGGTTCCTGACCTACGTATTGATGTACAGTTTCTTCTCCCAGTTCATTCAGCGCTATTGCGTACCTTTAAAAATCCATTATTCATTCAATTTATACTTAATTTGCACATTTAGGTAATACTAAGATATTAGTCCTTTCAAACTACGTACGTAAGAGGTTTGGAACACGATTGAAGAGTAAAAGGAATATCTGTATCTCCAATAGAAAATCGTTGTCCGTCAATTGTACAGATAGATATGGCCCAATAATTAGGATTGACGCGAGCTAACTGAGGAATGTAACCCGCAACTTTTCCTCCAGTAACTTCCTTACATTTCTTGAACATTTCCTCAATTTGATTGCAGAAAGCCCCGAATTCAGGGATAATAAATTGTTGACGAAACGCCCTTGAAATAAGAACAATATTATCTAAGATGATATTTTTAAATGTGTCCCGATCTAGTCGAAGAGTCTCTATGGATCCTATATTTCTCTTTGGTTCAGCTATTTCTTGATCCTTATGCGTAGCCTTCAGATTTTCAAAAAGTTCACCCAACCTCGGGTCAGTCTTCCTAAGTCCTGTTTTTTCTAGGGCCTACAACCATATGTATATGAATAATATGAATTTACCTTAAATTATTCAAAATTAGGGCCATTCAATATGCCAAAAATTCAGGTATAGGGTCTCACGGCAAGAAATTTTCCAACGAGCACAACATCCTCATCTTGGTCACGAAACATATCGAAAATGAGGTCGTCCACATTTCGGTGTTGTTGACCCTGCTCCCTGTAAAATTAAAATGCATTTACCTGCACACACTAGTACAAAAATTATGTTGACAACAAAAAAATATTTGAAAACAAACAAACAATGATACAAATTCCTATCATTTTTATCTCCAAATACCAATTCCTCAACACCTTATCTCATGACGCAAACATTTGATGGCAACTCACAGATCAGGAGAACGACTATTTCGAACTGAAGGAGCCATCGAATCTTTTCTAGAAAGACGGTCAAATTTGCGTAATACAGGTACAACTGATCCTACACTGCTTTCATCGTCTCCGTCTGACTCAGCTTCAGTAGCTTTACCGAACCAGATTTTTCTTTGCGTATGATCAGAAGGTCTTCTTTCTTTGTTTACTTCTGAATCCTCACTATTATATTCATTGTTGTCAGCTGAAATACCTTCCTCTGTCAAAAAATCAACCCATACCAATGAAGCACTTCGATCTCGTTTTACTCTTTGGGGATGCACAACTTTTGGAGATGATGACTCAGACTCTGTCACATGGACTCTAAATTGTTTTCTAGAAGCCCTTGGCACAGAATTGGTCTCATTTGATTCCACTTTCAATTTTTCAGAGTTGATAATTTCTGCCATAATTAAGTTAGACCTTCCTTTGTCGTTACATGTTTTAATAAATTCTTGCTCCTCAATTATTTTGGCCTTGAAATCCTTGTCCAAATTACAGGTAGACTTAGATCTGTTTTTAGTACTGTGTGAGTGACGGAGTATATGTTTCTCATAGATATTATGAAACGAAGTTCCTAACAAGTCTAAAGCTTCAGATAAACTTTTCATTCTTCTTGGTGGCCTTCGAGCCTCCTGGTGCTCTCCGTCTCCGTTCCACATAGTGAATTAGCACTGTGCACTAATTGCCTGATGAATAATTGAATGATATGTGAAAGTACTCTAGATATCCGTAACCAGAGTATAACTATATTTCAAAACTCAGTCAACGATAAATTCGTTTGACAATAATTTCACTCAAAAAACAACGTAAAATAGTAGAAATCTAAAGGACTAAATCTCAAGGAAAAACACGAAAGATGTAATTTCGAGTCCGTAACAAATGAAAATAGTTTCCAAGTCTCCAATTAAATTTCTTTGAAAAAGTTGAAATATAAAACAACAGGTGTAAGTAAACAGGAGGTGTTGTCTTTCCTACCTTCCACCTTCTAATGGCTGGGATGCAGCAAGCTGGAACAGTTGTGCCTGCTTGCTCGTGACGTGATCACTTTTCTTCGACGACCAAAACCGCACGTTTTTGGGCTTGACCTTAAAGATTATATGAACAACACATGATTTATATAATCTTCAAACTTAATTATTACGAAATATTCATTATTTATGATAATTTCTGACAAACAATAATATGAGCTAATGAACAATAATTCACTACCAATTATTTTTTTTTCACGTCTCTCATGTCAACAACTTACACAGCATCGTGTGCTGCTACTGTATACTAATACTGATACTGACTTTCAAGTCTGTGGCTGGTTACCAGTAAAATCATCCATAGTCAATTTTTAACTGACCCAAAATTACAAAACTCACAAAATTAAATTACTTCTTAATAGATGTAAACGAAACAATCATTGCTGTAACTACTATACAAATTACATCATGCTCTTAGATAGATGAGGCATTTGTGCTCTGCTTTGCAATTGCTGTAATAACAGTCGTGCATAAATATTTAGATTCTGACTCGTAATTATTAGACAGGTGGTCTATTAGAAGGAAATTAAACCATACATAAACGAGTACACTTTGCCAAAAAATATACTTATCTTTTATCTATCATATCTGCTCAAATCCTACAGTTACGTGTTTTAATATAATGTTTTTAGGTTGTCAATAAATATCCTCCTCCTAGTTAAGTAAAAACTTACTACTCGCCAAACTAACGAAGGTTTCCATTTTCTCTAACATAACATTTTGTCGAATTTCGGTTACTCTAAAAATTTTCAAAAGGTCTCTTTTTGTCCTGGTGTGCATATTTTCCAAATAAAACTACCTAAATTTAAAAATTACCCAATTCATAGCACAACTACAAGGTGAGGTGCACTTTCCATATATGTTATTAGAAAGAATGGATTAAGAAATGGTAAAATAGATTTATGGACATTGCTGCACGGACAATTACAAGCAGATTTCTACATGCTCTGTGTATCTGCAGTCTGTTTCTAAACTTCAGAGTTAAGAATTAACCTAACTATCATAAAATTATCAGAAGTTCATTGAAAACAAATCTACTAACGATATTCGAGACGGAAGACAAGTGGACTTGAATCTCTCTTTACTGTCTCTCCTAAAACGTGCACTTAAAAAAAGAAACAGAGAAGGTTATTCTAAAGCAACTAAACCGACCTCCATATTAATCGGCCGGTTATACTTGAATTAGTTTAATTACTTGTAATTAATAAAACATACTGTAATGAAATTATAACACTTCTTTAACTATGATTATAACGAAAATGATAATCACTCTTGTATATTGAATGTTTCCATTTATAAGGTTCAGTTTCAGATTTTATCTGCTCTCCCGAAATTACATCATTTGTTGTTTGCTTCATGTCCCAAGTTTAACACTATTAAAGAAGGTGAAAAGAGAAGTAGAACAAAGAGCGAGACTAAATCGAAATACAAGTACCAAGTAAGCAGACAAGCTCACCAAAGTAAAAAAAGAAACGCAAATATACAAGCAGTACACATTTTTTAGATCTACATACCACGAAAATAAAAACGAAGGATAGTTACATTAAAGGGGTGGGCTGACACTAAGACTTGCAAACGGGTGAATGACGCGTAGCTCCTAATGAAAACTGAATCTGACACATTTATGTGTCGGTATGTTGTACCATCACCCACACCACCACCGTAATATCGAAGACGTTGTAAATTCCGCAAGCTTTTCGAAAACAACATTTCCACCAAGCGAGAGATAATTGGTAAGTGCAATTAGTCCGTACTAGTTTACTCTCAGTACTTCTCTTGGCTTCAAAATATATCACTGGATTCAAGTTCCCAATCCCAATCCTTAGTTGTTGTGGTTGTAAAGAAAAAGTCTGTTGTTTTTCCTCACTGTACTCTTCGGTCAACTCCAACTGTGGAATTCATTAACTCTACACCAAAGATACACAAAATAGGTTATTTCATATATTTACGGTGAGAATATTAAACAACAATTTAAATATTTATGTACGTATTAATTTTGTTCAGGTTACAAAACTAAACCTTAACAGAATTAATCAACATGGTATAATAACGCTGGCTAAACGATAAGAAAAATGTTACGGAACACACGTATGTCTCATAAAATGAAACAATCTATACAAATAGGATGTAAGTATAGGTCAAGCAGTTGTATCGCTATCACATTACCCACATTTAGGATTTATAGAGGTAGTTGTATTAAGTATTTACCTTAATGCTTCAGTATTAAATCGATTATGTTCCCTACCAACCACAACCTGCTAGAGATACGTTTCGGTATCCTTTTGATTACTAATTAATCTGACAATATTCGAAAGTAAGATTGCATCCTCCTACTACTTTCCAACACCTTAGAAACTTTTTAATTGACAAAAATTACTTAATTCATAACCAGATATAGGAGTGTTATCTCGTACACTCACCCTAAACGAGTGATTTGGCGCCGAACTGCACGTGTTACTTACTATTTTACGGTAGGTCGTATCATCTATCAGCCATGAAACAGAAACAAATGTAACGGGGTAAGTGAAGAAATATATCTGTGAGTAGTATATCAACGGCTCGCTCTACCGTCCGAAACCTTCTCTCCGGGGGAAAACTTCCCGGTTCAAGCTCGCTACTACCAAACAATAATTCTGTCATAAGATACTTCTGTATCTTATGACCGAAGAGGAGAGATTAGGTACAAAATCCGACAGCAAGACAACGCATTTTAACATTCAGTTTAATTAAACTACCTAGGTTACTTATAAGAGCCTGTCTGCGACACAGCTTAGGCAATACAGTACTTGCACATGTCCACCGAAAATTTGTGTAGAAATAGATATTAGTGCACTGAAATCATGCTTAGTTGGCCTGTGACGTCACTCTTATTGAAGTTGCTGGCTGGTGGTTGTAGATTGTGTAGGGTAGCTGGCAGAAGCTGTCATAATTTTCCAGATTTTTCATAATTTATGGAAAATTGGCCTTATAGGCAAAGTAGTAGCCTCTAGGGTAGGGTATTACCTATAACTATTACTCAGCTCGATATTAGTACATAGACTATAGCATATGAGGAGACACTGTGGAATCTTCACCGCGTATCAATTAATAACTTGTAACTGGTTTCAAAAATTTCAATGGCATCGTAGAATTGACACATTTTAGATATAAGACATTCCTCTAAACATTGATCTTCTTGGTATTTTACACCCTCACTTTCTATCTGAGATCTTATAATTAAATACTTTAATTAAACAGCTTTTCGATTGGTTGTGAAGCTTCGTGGTTGATAAACGGGTCAGATTGTTCAAAAACTTTTCGGTGGCACTATTAAAAAGCAGCCCGTGTAGTGTAGTACCGTTTAAAAACGTATTGATACGGGAACGATGATTTCAGAATATACGTTTCAATCATAAACGTTTCTTAATGGGATAAATGTAAGCTTTGAAATGTTTCATAAAGAATAAGAACCACATTAGCAAAAATTGAGAACAACCTTATTCTGTTGAAACGTTCTATAACGAATAAAAACGACGTCAGTGGAAATTGGGGACAAACTGATTCAGTTGAAACGCTTCATAAAGAATAAAAACGACATCAGCAGAAATTGGGAACAACCTCATT
>JAAXYV010001079.1:0-10242 GCA_036851875.1 Novacerus sp. FZ-2019
TCGCATGTTGTTGTGCGATGCGTGCGTGATTTATCAATTGCCTATGACTAGAGTTGTGGAGTGAATTAAAATTGTTTCCTAGACTCATACCATAAGACAATTTGTCTTATAGTATAGTAGAAGATTTCGTTTTCTTAATTTTGATTTATCGTATCCTTATCCATAGCCGTGGCCGTGTAGCATTGTATAAAATTACACACTCAATGACGATGCATTTAAAATAAGTACTGACTAATGTAAGTATCTAAAAGTATATAAGTGTAGTATAAAGTGTGTGTATTTAAGTGTGAAAGGGAGAGAAGAAAATGAAGAAGAATACATATAGATAAGAAGAAGGTGGGTTGTTGGATTTTCCTCGCTGGTTTGTTTTCCTGCTGAACAAAGCGTCTGGCTATAAGAAGCTTAGTTGGTGTGGTCGCGTAGCTCACCTTTAAAGCTAACTTAAAGACTTAAGTTCAGTTGTTGTAAGGTTAGATCAAGATGAGTGGCAGTGACAAAGATAAAGTGCATACATACATACGTAATATAAGTTAAGTTAAGGTTGAGATTTGGATGCAAGTAAGCAAGCGAGGAAAGCAAAGTACAGATCCGTCTGGTCTGGTTGGTCTGCATCACATTTAGTATATAGTTGGGTATTATTACCAGTTAGACCTATTCTCCAAGTCAAGTCAAGTCAAACCAAGTCTTCAGTTCCGTCCAGTCCACTGTAAAAGTTTTGTTTCTTCTTGGTGGCTTGGATTGGTGATTGCCTAGCCAGTGTAGTGCCATTACCATTGCCAATATTACTCGCTGGTAGTGCGAGTAAGTGCCAGAGATCAGATGCTACCTACAACACAAGTAGAAAATAATCATCTTCATCTGACTGCATTGCTTAGAATTGCAATCCCCTTCGAACACCAACAACTAAAACCACTCTCCGCCAAATTGGCCTTTTCCTCTATCTCTATTTTCCTCGTTTAGTCAGTCAATCCTACTTACTACCCCATTTCCTGTGTGGTATGAACTCTATAATATAGAATATACTTTGTACTTTAATAGTTTGCAACAATGGCATATTACTCTATACAATGATTTCGTTGGTATTGAGCTGAATTGCTGCTTTGTGCTAGTGGTGTGTAATTTTGTGGATTTTGGAATGTGCCTAATTTCAATTGTAAGAGATAATTAGAATTGATCAAATTAACTGAAAGTGTTGACATTTTTTGGATACTGTGTGTACTGGTAGTGTGAATAAGTGAAGGCAGTATTTAAATTTAACCTCTCGTGTCAAATGTCACATGTCACGTGAGGTCTAAACGGAACAAAGAAAACGGTTACCAATGCAGCAATGTATACAGTTTACAATTGCTCATTTCCCTGAGGTTGGAGGTGAGGTGAATTGGATTTCCTGAGATTAAAAGGGGAGAATAAGAGAAACAGAAAAAGGAAATAATAATAATAAAATATAGATAAAATTTTAAAATAGAACAGTGAGTGAAGAAGAAAGAAAATAATTATTGTGTTTTGTGGTTGTGTGGCACGTCCTCTGGATTATTACTTGACTGTTGACAGTAGATATTACAGTAATTATGTTTGATAGATGCTGAGGTGAATTTATTGTAAGAGAAGGAATGTCATGTTAAAATTTTCCTTTTCTTTAAATTGGCCTATGAAGAAAGGTAGAATAGTAATAGTGTAATGTTTCATTGTTAACGATGTTGATGATGATGATGATGATGATGCTGAGGACAGTGATTAAACGCAATTATTCTTGTGGAATGACATGATATGACTGAGTGGGGATCGGATTAAAGAGCAAAGACCTTTATATTGTAGTGTTTATCTCTGGTGTACGTTTGCATTGTATTTGGGATTGTGGTGTTTTGTTTGTGTGTACGAGTTAATACCTATCAAAATATACGTACTGTCTCGAGTCTTGACTTGAATGGTCTTGATGTGTGTTCAAGTTTTTTTTTTCAACTTCTTTTCCTGAGTCTAATAAAATGGAAAATAATTTAACTCCCCTGTCGTCGTCAATGTCAAAACAAGACAAGTCAAATCAAGTCAAGTCAAGTCAAAGTGAAGAGAGTGAATTGAACTTATAGAGAACAGTTGAGACTTGGAATTAAAGCGATGAACTCAACCTCAGTCTGTTGTACTGTGACTGTTGACTCTTGTTATTGTTGATGTTGTTGTTAATCTATGTTTCGCATGTGTCTAGAGGATTTGGACATCAATTAAATTAAAGCAAAACTGGAGAAAGAAAGGGCAAAGTAGAATTTTAATAATCCTTGTTGTGGAGCAGTGATTGATACGATGGGATTGAAGGATGATTACAATCAAGAATGATTGATTGACAAACGGTCAACCAAAGGGGAAGAAGAGAAGAAAAAAAATAAAAAAGAAGGAAAAATAATTATTAAGGATCTGTGCTGACTTTTGATTTGACTATTGTAAACCTACCTACTGTAAATGTGTGTAGAGGTGGAAATAATACATACATTTTCTGCCTATCTATATGCATAGAAGAGAAGAGAGGACATAAATAATAAATAAAATGAACCTAACTTAACTGAAGGATTCAGATGTATGTAGGTATGTGAAGTCCATATTTGGATTTGCTTTGATGTTTGATGTTTCAAGATTGAAGGAGATTACCATTATTATTACTAGTGTACTATAGTACTATTACTGCCCTGAACAACGGAGGGTTTGTTGTTGAGTTCACTTGAAGAGTCAGATCAGAGCAAAAGCTGAATCAGCATTCTACAGGACACTACAGTGAACATTAGGAATTCCTCCAATTTGTTATTCCTTGCTGAGCGTAGGAAAGTGAAGCAAAGCAAAGTAAAGTTAAAAAAGAGGAGTTGCCGAGATTAAATTCCTCCAATTTGTTATTCCTTGCTGAGCGTAGGAAAGTGAAGCAAAGCAAAGCAAAGTAAAGTTAAAAAAGAGGAGTTGCCGAGATTCTGCCAATTTGCAAATTTTTTTTATGTTTTCTTTTATGTACTTGTCAAGTGAAGTCTGAAGCGATATAGACAAGCCTGTTTTTATTATCAGTATCACATGCACATACAGTCATAAAGATAGAATGCAGAGATAGAATAAATACTTGACTGTTTATTCAATAGAATCCCAATCCAATCAAGTTGCTTTGTCTCCTTGACTGAATTGGTCTGGATTGGACTTGTTGAGTGAGGGAGTGAGTAAATACAGAATACATTGTATCCCCGAAAATGTAATTTGGCCTTTTAAACTGTAGCGAAGTGATTTATTCTCCAAGTGTCAGTGTATGTGGGTTGCTTATTTTGGTTGCTCTGAGTTGTATTTACTTCAATTATTTTCCTCTCTCTCTTTTTCTTTTGGACAAATATTTTCTGAAGAAGGGATATAAATAATAATAATAATCATTAGTGTCTGTTTGGTATGTGATGTCATTATCCATCCTTACAATGCAATAAAAATAATATACCTAGCATGCTTATATTATAGTACTAATATAACATAATAATATATAGTATTTGGCAAGTATATAAAGTAACGTATTGACTGGAAGTGAACAAGAGATGAAGAATGTACGGTTTATCCATGTAGCAGCAAGAAGAGGATGGCATTGACTTGACTTGAAACGTGAATGTGAACATTGATGAGCTTGCTACAAACTACAAACAGTGAGAGAGAGAAAGACAGCGTAAGGGCAAAAGAATAATAAAATTATGTTTATCGGTTTTGACGTACGTGAGTTAAGTTTTGGTTGACTTTGAATTGTGTCCTATGCATGCATGGTTTGTTGTATAATATGCTACGGAGTACGATTACAATAATCTACACAGCGTACGTGAGTATTGTCCGTACATGATTTAAGAATATTATTATTACTTGAGAAGAAACTAAAGTTGAATTGAATTGAATTGAAGGTATACTTGGTTTAAAAGTATACTAACTTGGGTAGATAGGTATAATAATCTAAGTGATAAAGTTAGTGACTGATGAGAGGCGCCATGTTCGGTCTTGGGACAGATGAAGAATCTATCTTAGAGTACACGGAAGCGGTGTTGGTGAGTGATCTTCGTCGGAAAGTGTATAATAGTGAAGGTCGACTGACTGACCCTTATGCCCATTTTTTGTGCCGCTCACGTGTCTACCGACTATGCCGAAGGTTTGTTCTTTTACTCATTATTTTATTTTAGTTTTTATTCATTTTTTTCTTCTATTTCTTATATCCTCCTATACATGCTTACTTAGAGGTAAGAATTATTATATGGAAGAATTCTTATAACTTTTCCAGATGGGATATAAATCGTCAGTATAGCCTAAGAACCATATCTTCCTATATACGAATTGAGGAGTAGTAGAACCCATTGTAGTACTCCTCAATGCGTCTGAATACATGGGAAGGTATGGCTCCTAGGTTATACCACTGACGAATTATAATATGCCGTCTGGAAAAGTTATAAGAATTCTTCAGTATTAGCTTAATGTAGGTATAAATTCAGGTAAAAGGCTGGTTTTTAGGTATAGGTAGCTTTATCATCATGCTACATACTAAATACTGCATGTATTTGTAACGCTCTGTAGTGATAGTTCAGCCAGTCTCAAGATGATTTGAGTCCAACACCTCACACGGAGAGTTATATGTTAAAACCAAGGTACTACTATATACCCTTTACTACGTATGTACATTTACGACGACATGGAAAACTTTATGACTACCTAAGTTATAAGCTTATAATATTACCTATTGCGTACTTAAGTTGAAGCTATAATACAATGTTGTTTAATATAAAAAGGCAAGGGATTAAAGGATTAGCTTAGTTTCGTCGTTTCCTCTCTCTCCTCTCCTACTTCTTCTTAGTTTCGTGTTGGGTGGAATGAGATGAGATTGAATTGGATTGGATTGGAGTTGACTTGGCCTCCTGGACTTGGCGTCTCTTCTTGTAGCCACCGCTCTCTTTTCTTTCTTTTCAAATTAAGATTATACCCACATAAGGAGTTGGTTTGGTGTGTCCAAGACGAGCGTTCAGCTCTGCCGATGTTCTCTAGATTTTTTTTCAAGCTTCCTTTTACCTTGCTTATAGTTTTCTAGAGAGATTGTGACTTGGATTGAATTGGATTTTGATTTCAATTAACTATACTACCCACGCTATGCCATGCTGAATCTTTAGAAAAGCAACCGGGTCAGGCCAGCCGGAACACGTAAAAAACGAGAGAGATACAACCAGAGTAGAAATATCAAAGTGGTCCTGCCTGACTTGGTTTATAAGTTAGGTCTTGTCTTGTCTTGTCTGGTCTGGTCTCATGCCTTTTTTTTTTGTTTTTTTTTATTCAATCCGGTATTAAGTGCATACTGTATGTATGTGGATATAGAAATAGATAATGCGTATTTCTACTTGTATTATAAGTACGTAGGTATGCTTAGGTAGGTATATGGATGGATGTATATGTTTTATATTGTATAAAAGTATTTGAATTTTGTTAAGGAAAATTCAACCACTATAGAAAAAACTAAAGTACGTATAGTTACTAAAATGTCTACCTAGATTTTTTGCCTCATTGAGCATTGAGCTTAGTTACTTGGTTTTAGTTAACTTTGTAAGGGATAGCTTATTGAGAGTTGATTTGAGTTTGAGTTAGTATGTGAGTTTGTGAGTTTGTCTTTGAGTTGGGAAGTAAAGTTTTTAAAGTCAGTCAAGAAACCAAGTCAAGTTAAATGAAGTGATGGGAGCTCTGCGGCTTTGGCTTTGATTCTGTGGCTGTGTGGCTTTTGATCAAAGTTTAGAGTTTAGACAACCGTCAACGTCAACTTCAACGTCAACCATCCAGGGAATTACTTGGATTCTCGATTTTGGTTTTAATGTCTTGGTCTAGGTAGGTAGGTATATGGTAGTTTCTTACCTAGTTTCTTTACTCCACTCCACTTATCTTGCTGTAATGTAATTTAAAGTAAATATATGGGTATATAAAAGTTTTTACCCAATTGACTTGAATCTTTGGTTTGGTGTGTCTATGTTCTGTTTCGCTTGCCTTGTTGGCGTGATCTAGTCTGACCTGGCTCTCAGAATTTGATTGAATTTGATTTGGTTTCAATTGAATTGAAAAGAATTGAATTCTAAGCAAAACCGTTTAGTTGTTATAGACATGAAATGAAATATAAAAGCAAAGTGAAATAAAGTAACTGAACTCAATTGCAGACTTCTCTTGTATATTATAAGGTATAGGTAAAGTGTTTTGAGTAAGTTTCTAGGAATTGGGAAATAGGAATTTGTATACGTAGATATAATATATTTGCTGAATAAATTGAATTGAATTGAACTCTCATGTCTTTTTTCAGGTTTTTTTTTTGCCCTTTCTATATTTCTATATATTATGATTTAGAGTGGAGTAATGTTATACAGTGCAAAAGCTTCCTGCTGAGAAACAATTTAGAGATTGAATTCGTTCATATTTGTTTGTGATTGTCGACGCAGAGAAGATATAGTTTTGTACTACTCGATTTTTATAAGAGTTTAAATTTTATAGGGATTAAGAAAAAATAAAATTTAAACTTTGGTTAAAATCGAGTAGTATGTTGTATGTATGTATGTATGTATGTGTATAGAAATAACAAAAGGAACCATGAAAACAACTTTGCGCAGAAGTTATTTATGGTATCTGCTCTGACGTCAGTAGCTTGACTATATATAGGTACTATGCTTTACTTTAAAATAATTTATTATGTTGAAATATTAAATTTAATTCTTATTGTTGTTTCTTTGGCCGTGGCATAATGTTTAATGTATTAGGTAGGCTGTAATAGTATAGTACTAGGATGACAACGACAACTGTGAGTTCTTTGTTTGTTTGTCCCTGGTGACATGTTAATTTCTGTGTTAATTTTAATGAAGTGTAGATGGTCTTTAGTGTTTACATTTCCACATTACATGATTCCTAAAGAGTACTGTGAGTTAATATCTGCGTGTGTATAAATGGATTTTGCTTTGGAGCCAAAGTTAAATGATTTTGTTTACCTGCAAGCTGAGTTGAGTTGAGGACTTGACGTTATGCTTGAGTGCGACAGAATGAGTAAGCAGTTTTTCTTTTATTTTTGCTGTATATGTTGTCGTGCCGGTGTCTTGGTTAGAATTTGGTTTACCTTCCTAATATGGGTTAACCTTTGTTTTGATTTGATGCATTTTTTTTAATGTTTCCTGGTTTTGGCTTTAGTAATTGTCCATTTACTTTTTTGTTAGTAGGTATTTATTTATTTCTAGAGCCCTGATGTATTTGTATAGTGTATAGGAGCCGAGATGTATTGCTAAGTAATTTTCATGCATGAAAAACTTTTTTTGAAAAAATGTTAGCAAAATTAAGAATTAACTTCCCGAACACATGAGATAGTGAAATGAAAACTTTCGATTTGATTGTATATAACTTTTGAAGTTATTGTCATGTTATATAGATTAGCCAACAACAACAAAAATACCGAAAAGAAAAAAACAAATACACGTTTTTTTGTGCGGAATTATATTAGAAAAGATTTTATGATGCATATATAATATAATATAGTTGCAGTTATAAGGTGTTTGATTTCCTCTTATTTGAAGGAAATTCTAGGTATAAGCAGTTCAGCTCACTTACTCAGTTTGTTTTGTGCATACGTATTTTTTATTTTTATTGGTGTTTGTATATTATAGTATGCTAGGTGAAGAGGAAGTCAATTCTCGCAGGTTGACTTGACTTGAAGTAAACTTGAGCATTAAGTCTACTCTCGTCTCATGCAATCAAGTGCATCCGTATCTCTAGAGAGATTTACGGAAATTGAATCTCATAGCTTTAGGAGCACATGGGAGTTATTTTTTTCTGCAATTTTGCATTTTCCATGAAATACAACTTGCGAGCATTTGGCTTTTAGGTATATTCCTGTGTGATTGGATTGAATTGAATTAAATTGAATTACTCTACTTTTTACTCAATCCTTTCTTCTTCTTTTTTTTCTTCTGCAAGTTTCTTGAGACAAAGAGTAGACTATAAGGAGTAGAGTAGAGTCTAAATAATTCCGGAGGTCTTCTCTCCTCTCTACCTCTTGTATATTATCCTATTAAGGATAATAATATTGTTACATACTTCTTCATCCCATGCCACACTACGAAAGTAAAGTAAAGTAAAACAAAGCAAAGTACAGCAAAGCAAAGCAAAGCCAGCAACTGAACTATGCCAGCTAAAGTTGTGTCGCGGGTTTTGAACTGAACTGAACTACCTGACTGTATATAGTGAAGTGAAGTGAAGACAAAATGCTGTGATGGTGCAAATGTAGTAAAGCAGCTAAGGAGAATTTAAATCTCTAGAGTACAACTCTCGACTCAGCCCAAAGAGCAGAGAGAGAGAAGTACAGGTCAGGTACCTAGTACCTAGGTTATGTTTTTCCAAATACCAAAGTTGTGTCTGGGTCTGAGTCTGGAATCTGGATTTTGGTTCTAAGGTTAGCAATTTGTTATTACGCCCATCTAAATCACTACGAATTCAACAAAACACTAAAGCCAAGGGACTACGAGACTCACTGAAAAGAGTTTACCACTTTATAGGTATAGATAGTATTTAGGTATATATGTATGTTCTTATGTAATGTAATGCAATGTAATGTAATGGAATGGAATACATGTAATGGATTAAATTTTATACAGTAAATCATAAGAATGGAAGCTCCGGGCGGGAAATACCATGCCATGTCATGCCAAACGCTACACTACAATAGTCAATTGAAGACAGAGATTTTATAGTTTACTGAGGAGTTCTTATAACTATCCAGACAGAATATAATTCGTCAGTATATAGAGTAGGAACCGTACTTGCCCATGTATTAGGACGTATTGTGGAGTTCTTCGATGCTTTCTACTATTCCTCAATACATGGGGAGGTAAGGCTCCTTGGCTATACTGACGAATTATATACCGCCTGGATAGTTTGAAGAATTTCTTAGTAATTATCTAATGCTATATTAAATATATGAATACCTCCTCTGGTCTATAATCTTCTGTAGAAACTGTAAGAGTTTAGCTTAGCTTTGGCAAGAGAGCGGAATGAGTAAGTAAGTAAGTAAGTAGAAAGGAGAAAACGGAACTGATAGAGATACTTTAGGTTAGATAACTTCACTTGTCTTTACTCCAGGCTAATAAACCAGACTGCACTCTGAGGAAGGTACTTTTCTGTAATTACATTATACTCTGCATTTGAATTTACATTTACGTTTACATTTACATATAGTAATCTCTAAAGTGTAATTGTAATCTGGGTTTGGCTGTGATGCAAAGTCTTTGCTGTGTATCTATGTGTGTACGTTGGTATGCATTTTATGTATATAGATTTTAAGATAAAAGCCTGCATGTGTGGGTAATAAATAAGCCTAATAGCTAGCTTAGTACAAATAATATTTGTACTTTGTGTATTGTATAGGTGTAGGTATGGTATGATATGATATGTTCTCTTATTTTCTGATAATAATTTGAAATTTTGAAATTACAATAAGTGAACCAAAGGGAAACATTTTATGATGCAAGCAAGCTGGGTAAAATGTTTTACAAGGGAAGGAATATTTGCAACGAAGGAAAATTGAAGTGACTGTAATATTTGTGTACGTGGACAAATGCTACGTTGCGTTGTATTTGAAGTAATGAATTATTCTACCTGAATTGAATTCATGAATGACTGGTAGTGTCAGTGTCTATCTAGCTCGATTAGAATCTTCTTTATCTTTTGCGCTGCGTTTAGACAATATTGAATGTAAAAAGGTAATAATATAATAAGATTACCTTTTGTTGACTCTCGTGTGTAAAATAAAGTTTAGTAAGCAGGAGAATCAACAATGTAGGTTTTTAATTGTCTGTATGTATATAAAGTGAAAATATGGGGTGACGAGACAGCGATGACATTTATTGATATCACTATCTCATTGTATCATTTCACATTAACCATGTTGGTTTGTTTTTTGATAGTACGAGGAGTATGAAATGAAATGAAGCGTAGGAAATGATGGAGATCTTTGCTTGGCTTTATTTAATATTCATATCATATTCTGAATAACAATAAGCAGTATAAAATACAATAATCTACAGCATGGCATTAAGTGCATAGGTAAGAAATTTCAAGTTTCATTCCATTATTAAGAACGTGAGCTTCTTTATGCAAATGCAGTGTCTGTCTGTCTGTGTATCCGAGCAATACGTTCTGACAGATAGAGTCCAAATTTGGCATACGTACTTATGAAGTCCATAACTACGATGAGTTCAA
>JAAXYV010001080.1:0-10241 GCA_036851875.1 Novacerus sp. FZ-2019
AACGAGTAAAGATATCGGTCCAGTTTTTTCACTGAATTTAGTTCACAGCCAGAGTAATGCATTTTGATCAGTGTCATTATTTTACAATGTTCCTAAGCCAGTGAGAAAATATTTAAAAAGTGACAAAAGTTTTCGTATTTTTTTTAGTGGTTCACTTAGAGCATCCAGATTGTGCACTTTACAATTCTGTATGCACGAACTAAAATCAGGAGAAAAAAAATCCAAAATATTCACTGGTATGACCTGTGAAGCTACCGATGTTTCATCCATAATTTAGGTGTGCACAAAGTTTCGCAATCACACTGTTGACTGTGCTTTTAGGCTAACTTTCAAGTCAAGTTGATCATGTATTCTGTGTGGCTTAAGTAAACAAATAATAGTAAAGGCAGACTCAAGTTGTTTCCACACCAACAGTGAATCCACTAAGTAAAGCCTGCTTCATAATTTTATTTTCATTTTTGCTTTATTTTTCAAGGTGCCTCTTAAATTTACCTCTAAATTAATTTTCGTGCTATTAAAATTTCCAGTTTTTAATTTTAGCCACCATGACAAAAGTAAAAAATTGGTTTGTGTATTTTTCAAACTCTTGATATCCTTACTGCAATTATATTGTTCTACAATGGAGAAAGTGGTAGCAGTAAATGTTTTTGGTGAAATAAGAATACAATTAATTATTCATACTGACACGTTCCGCCACTTGACGCAATCATGTTATATTATGTATTATCGATGTCAGTCACAAGACTTCAATCATTAAAGTCAGATAATGAACACATTTTCTAACTTCGTCCAGGATTCATAAACTAAGCATTACCAGCGGTACAGAACGTTTTTCTATATTTGAGTTGTCAATATTGTTCCCCTCTCTTGAAACCGGGTTGTCTTGTTCGTAGCTGTATACCTGGAGGTGTGGTTGACATGGTGACATAAACATAACAAATACCTAGTCAATTCTCTTTGCTCAATGGAAAGGTAACTGTGCAATAGTGTAATACCAGCCACTACACAGAACCCCTCAGAGAACACCGACACGACGCGACGAGAAATAACCATAAGAACATATGGTATGCCCCATATAGGGTTGTTGTGAAATAACTCTAGAGATTACTTAGCTACTTGTACGACGCCGGATCCACTACATTTTCCATGTCATCTCAGTTTGTGTTCTTAATATATTTTAGCACTTTCCCCGGTGTCTCATAAAAAGAACTACCTGAAAACTACCCAACTGAATAAAACATATACATACCTATAGCATATATACCCCATAGAACAACTTTGTACAACACATTTTCAATATTCCTTGTATGATCAATACAGTCTAGTGCTGTAGGTCGGCCCTCTTCGATGTATTATATTCATTCAATTCACAACCCGCCTGTAGAGATAAATAGTGGAATATTTAACACGTTCCCGCCTGGACTGTGAATATAACGTCTCGGTCCGCCATGGCGACAATTGCCATTCATTTAATTTTAGTTTTCAGCCCGTACGAAGGTTTATGGAACGGCTCTGTCAGCCGTCCATCTCTATACGAAGCACAACTTTCATACGAATTCACCGATGTTGACCAAACTTGGTGCAGTCTTATATGAGGTCAAAAGACACGCGACGTTCGAAGATGAGGTGAGTTCGTCTATTGTCACGGGGTCACCCTTGTTAAAACGATCAAATTACTAATAACATATAGACTCACACACAAACTATATAGGTGAATTTTGGTTGCCATAACGAAACTATTTGGTTAATCTGCAACCAGGTTTTTTATTTTCAAGACAACCACATTTTGGCTGGAGATGCAGCCTTTTTTCATTTTTGAGTTGCGACAGGACAAATATTTTTTTATTCCATGCCAACCACGATTTATGGGTGGCTGTGGCAACTAAATTGTTTAGTTTGCTTGGCAGCCAAATATTTCCTGTTCCTTGATAACCACTGTTTGGTTCTCATGCCCGCTAATTTTTTTGTTTCCATGACAACCACTCTTTGGCTGCCATGTCAACAAATTTATTTGATTACATGACCTCCGTTTTGCTTCCGTACATCCATATTTTTAGGGTTCCCACCGCAACCAAATTCGTTTCGTCTTCATGGCAACAAATATAACCCTCTTTCCACTCGGATATTTACTATTAAAATTATAATAGTATGTTTGGTTAGCCCTTCCGACTGCTACAGAGTCACAATAATGGTTTTATGAATCGACCTGGCCTCGATGTCTTAAAATCTATTGAAATTTAAGTACAACTATATAAGTTGTACAGGATCAAAAATAAGCAAACACCTATCCGAGGCTTTTATCCTCAACTCCCGGGGGCGTGGGGAGCTCATTATGGTTTGTTGAGGTACGTGGCCTATATCTGTAGAGCCAGATGTCCATTTTCAAAGACTCTTTTGTTAGATTACTGACCAGATTGGTATCTCTGTAGGTATTTTTCATTTTGTCGAATTTATGAAAACTGACCGAGAAAAAAAATGCAAAATTTATATCTGACCCGAAGTTTTTAAAACAAAAATTCTTGACAATCTCATCAAGTGACATATCATTCAAACCGTCTTGGTCTCCCTGGCTGAAAATGTACACAATATGTGAATGGCGGGTACAGGTCATAAGTTGAGGGTCAACTACAAGGTCACAAGTGATATGACACTTGGTGGGAATGTTATTGAAAACTTTGTTTTGGACCTTCAAATTCTAACTTGTACATGTTGGACAGATATCTTGTCTGACAGGTAGAGCAAATTTTACAGTGACTTGTAGGTTTCTGCTAACAATTTGGCGTTTTGAGTAAAATACTTCCATTTTTCTTTGACTCATTTTGGCGAGAAATAACTTTCCCAATAATTTATTTATAATTCGTTATTTTGACGAAAATATTTACGGTCTCCATTTGACATGGTAGGTCCCAACCTGCTGGACCTACTCCTAGATCCGCCTATGACCTCAAAATTGGCCCTCTATTTTGTAATACTGTATTGTATTGTATTCGCTTTATTCAATTGACAACACGTCTAGAACTAGGCTGATCGTATACACGAGTGCAATGAACTACATTAAACAAACTTGTACTAATAAATGATTTAACCTAATAATATTCAATGCATCAACAATATTATATAATATTGTTGTTATATATTAATTGAATATTTTAACATAGAACGTTATACTTATACTAATGAACTGTAATAACACCTTATGAATTTACTTATGACATATTGTAAATGGAGTTCTACTTCTCACTTAATATCTTTCTCATCATTTGGTCAAACTTATTAAAACGTATTTAAACTTAGTAGCCGGAACATATTTAAGCCCTTTGTGAATATGGCATGCTAATGCTACTTCTGCTTTATCATTCATATAGACAATATATTGGTTTGTTCTTTCAATTCCGAATCCGATATAGCCCTAAGCCCCTGATGTAATCTGACCTTTTAAAATTAATTTGTCAATGTACAACAGCTTAGTATAACTGACACAACTTCAAGTCAAAAAACAATAATCAATCTTAATAAGGCATAATTCTTAACTAAAATTACGTGCACCCTTGCTGTTATATGTTTCTAAAGTTCAACAAGAATCCATGTACTTCGGACAATTTCTTTTAACTGAATCATAGTGTGATATAAATTTAGGTTACTATCTATAAAAATTCTCAGGTAGCGAAACACATCAACTGTATCAATGAGACTACCATTAACGTTAAGCCCACCCAGTTCAGGTACTCTGGTATTATTCGACTGATGTAAAATTATGTATTTAGTTTTCACAGCATTGATAGATAAGCCCATACTACTACACCATTTACTCAAGCTATTCACTTGACCCTGCATAGCTATACCTATATTATGTATTTCATGCAAATCCAGTCCACTAATAAACTATCAATAAATAAGACTATCAAATACATTTTGCAAAATATTATTTGCAAACCTATATATTATGGTCTATTTACGCAAGGAACAGGTATGTCTCAAAACTGACCCCTGTGAAACTCCCCTATAAACAGGAAATGCTTTTGAGATAAAACTACCCAAAACTATTGTATATCTACGGTTCCGGAAGTAATCACAAAGAACTCACAGAATATAATGGTTACAAATTATATACATTCTTTAATTTCTCCAGTAAGAAGCGTTGAACAATAGAGTCGAACGCTTTGAAGAAATCAATGAACACTGCCAATACTCTTCCACATCTCTTATCCAGACATGCATAGCAATTATCAATAAACTCCATCACAGCCATCGCTGTGGATCTACACACTCGAAAGCCATGTTGGGAATCCGTCAGATATTGCTCCATAAATTAGTCACGTAGACTTTCAACTTCGAACTTCAATTTAAATAGTCACAGAATATTGGTAACCTTGATAATTATACCATTGACGGATTGTGAGTGCTGTCAACCGTTTCTGAGTTGGAATATACAATAACTCAAAACTCATGTCACTTATACCTAAGTACGTCTATTAGTAATGCGCGTTTCACACAATTACCATGCTGCCATGCATGGTAATTAAATTTTTGTTGTGAGCACAGTAGTAGCTTCATTAATTTCGAATTTCGAAGATTTCGTTAACGTTCAGTGAATAATGCAATCCTATTTTATCTTTCTTTTTTCAAACAAATCGGGCAAGTTTAAAATAAAAAGCAAATCCTCCCTGATGCAAAATATATGCTTTCTATGTTTTATTAATGCTGATAAAAATATTAAGCCGTTCCGTCTGCCATAAGGTTCAATCAAATCAGACCAGCTAAGCTGAAAAAAAATCAATACGGTCCTTTATTGAAAATATTGAAGTTCGCATAATATGCTATAATAAATTATCCGTAAAACTACAAGTCCGTGTCGGGTGTTTGAAAAATTTCAGATTGGGTGTCTTCAGTGCTGTTGCTGCTGTAATTGAAAACCCATTGATTTATATTTTTATATCTTGTTTCAGGACTTAAAGTAGATAAGTCATGATGATGAGGGCAGCTAAGAAACGTTGATTAAAATACACTATCTCATTTCCATGCAATGGGGACTAAACACCACGGTTACCATGGGGCTAATAATGTGATCACCTTGAAAAACAAAACTTGGTGTACACTGTGCAAACTGAATTAGCCAATTCCACTAGTGGGACAGCTCTTATCTAATTTCCATACATCCGGTTTCTGGTTGTCACGGCAGCTGTTATGACTAGCACAACTGTTTGGCTGCCATGACATAAAATAGTTGTTGATGGATATTTTCTTGTATGAAAACCACAGAAATTCAATTGCCATGGAAACCAAAAAATGATCGAGATTACCAATACCATGAAATAAGAAGCGATGTCATATAATCTAAGACTTTTCGTTGTCATGGAGACCAGAGATGTTGTCATGGAAACAATACAATGAGGAGACCATGGCAGCCCAAAAGTTTATTTGGATGAGACAAAAAATTGGCTGTCAGGTCACCAAAAAGTGGTTCTCATGAAAACAGGATAAAACGGTTGCAATGGCATCTAAGCATATTTTTGTCATGCCAACCAAAACTCCATCTGTAGTTTGCGTATGGTTCTTTCTTACGGAGACTTCTAACTAGTGAATTGAACGTTTCAGTAGGGATATGACTATTGACCTTTGATGTGCTGATCTTAACGTTTATTGTGGCCTCCAAAATTAGTGCAATAACTGGTAACGATAGGTTAATTATTCATTTTAACGCTACGCCTCGTAAAAACGGACGGACCTAACAGTTTTATAAGTCGTCGTACGGGCTAAAAACTAAAATTGAGGGGCATTTGTCTTTGTCGCCATGCCAAGTAGGCATTGACGTAGAAAAGCGACAAATATGTTTTCATCAGTTTTGTAAGGCAATTATTGAACAAATAAAATTCACAGTGGAGGAATCCCGACGTTTTAAGAAATTTTAGGTTGAGTAGTAGTACATAAAAAATTCTTTTTGATGTGAGTGACATGACAATTGTCTCATGCCAGACGGGAAAGGGAATATAATTCAAGAGTGTATACAGTGCAATCCAATTACCATCACCCTATTTTTATATCTCATTTGATACACCATCACCCACCACTATACTGCACCGACCGACTTCCCCTGTACTTGACTACCGTACAGGTAATGGTTATTTCTTTAGCAATGGTGGTGCAACCGTATTGACATGACACCAATTCAATTCCATCCAATATTCCTTTATGAATAAATAATGTGCAATTCAGCCTGAAACCCTATGCCGAAATCTATTTACTTTATCGCATATTATTTACTATTGTACTTCGTGTTAGTATTATTGACAAAACATTTTCTTCGTCCCACCTCGCTTTTCTGCTCTTCACAGTTTGCAGAACAGTTAAGTGTCTTACAAAGAGAATAAAGCGAATACCTACCTACCTATATACACCACGTGAATAAAACTTTTCTCATCGCTGTCCATTGTGCTTCTTCTTTTACTATATGTTATGTTATGTTGTTCGTGTACGTGCTGGCTAGCAGCGTAGTCAATTTAATCAATCGAATGTGTTGCTAGTGCTGCTGCAGCAAGAGCTAGCCTATTCTATAGAGGATTTCTATAAAAACCAATTCAATCAACCTGAATATAGCCGGAGCCTTAGTAACAAAACCAAACTTAAAAGTATCCAAACAACATTACTGTTTGTAGCTCAATGCTTCAGAAAATTTCTCTGCAGTCTTCTAACTCCTATCATCTGTCAGCCTCAACTTAACTTTTGACATGGAAAATATTCTAGCGAATGAAACTGAGATCGAAAGGAAACTGAGAGAACTGTAAGTATAATTTGATACCCATTAAATTTCTGTATATAGCCTTATCATTTCAGCCTTTGTTATAAGTAAGTACAAAAGTAGGTTTATTTTGTTCATGATCATGACATGACTGCTTATATACAAAGTTTTCCGTTTACTGTAATCAATACTTTGATTGTGATTGTGACTGTGACTCTGACTATGGCTGAGGCTCACTGTCTAAATTGAGCTGACACATGACAGCAAACGGAAACTGAGCCTGAAACTTAACTGAACTGAACTGAATCGTCTATCTGAAACTGTTGTAATTGTAAATGTATTATTATGTTGTATGCTTGTTTGTGGTACGAATGGTACGATAGAAAGGAAAACGAAATGAATTCAAGTGAAGGTTTTGTGTACTACTATTACTTTCATTTGTATTCAATGATCATATATAGAAATTGGACGAATTTGTCTTAGAATTTGCTGAATATAATATAATGTAATGGAAATGCAGAGTCCGTGTTCATGTAATCTGATGTATGTGTTGTCTGTAAAAGACGTAATTGTAACACGATCACGTAGGCTAAAAATAGTGGTATTGAATGGAATGGAATATGAATAGGACGGAATAAAAGAGAGAATACCTATTTGTATACAATAGTATAGTAGTATGTAATTGAATCCCATACACACAAAACAACGCAACACAAGAGAGTAGAATAGAGCACACGTACACAAGCAGAGCGTATCTTACTCAAGTCAAGTCAAGTCAAATGAAGTCAACTGAAATTCTGAAATGTTGAGTGTTTATGCCATATGCCATGTCAGTGAGGGCAGGATGTGAGCTCCGACAGTTGGATTGAATGAGTTGAGTTAAGTTACACTTTTAGTTTTAGTTTTATCCCATAGCTCAGCTAATGGCAGCTGACAAGACAAAACATAACAAGACAACCTTAATTTAAAGTGGGAAATTAGGCCAAGAGCTCCGGGCCTTTGGGAAATTATTATTATAGTGCTGGGTTTGATGCATATGTTTTATTCTCTGAATTCCTCACTTGTGAGTGGAGTGGAGTGACTGTGTTGTTATAAGAGTATAAGTTATAGTAATAATATTTATAACCAACATGCAAACAGAAAAGTCAGAATATGATTTACTGTGTTTTTGACATTCGCATAATATAATGGCAGTTCACATCGACCTCGAGTCTATGAATTCAGTAATGTATTTGTATTTACTGTTATGTGAAGCCCGACAGACATTTTTAAACCAGTAATATACCAGGCCAGGAAACATTTATTTTTGACTCGCAGTTGAGTTGAATGATTTATCTTCCATAGACCGCAGGGTTTTAGTTATAGTTATAACTATACAACTGAACGTAACGTATTGTGTTTGTGTTGCACATCAAGTATAATATGTGATGTTGCAGTTCTATTTTGTTATATTGTTTAAGCCGTGATTAATTGCTTCAGTTGAATTCAAATAATCTTTTGTGAATGAAATTGCAGAGATGCTAAAAAGAAATCGGTGAAGAATTTACAAGTGAATTTGAGACAAATCAAGACTCCGAAAGATTTAGGTGCCATTGCAGAGAAAAGGAGGCAGAGTGCTTTGGAAAGAAATTCCCTTCTTCTACAGGTATTGTTTACTACGATTTTTATTCCAATTACATACACTATATGCTACGCTGCATTTGTTATTCAATTCAGTTCAGTTCAGTTCAGCCTAGTATATATAGTATTGAAAATGAAAGGAAAGTAATGCAGGTGCATGAATAAATGCTCATTCACGGAACTGAATAAAAAGCTTATTCGATGCACAGCTGTTGACTCATGATTCGGAAAAAATACTTCTCAGGTTTCTAATACTTCCAACGAACCAATACTTTTTCTTTTAGTTTTCTCATGCAATTCATTCATCTAAACACAAACTTACAAATTATCCATGTTGAATCTCATTTATTTTAACTGAACTTTTCGTCCTCTGCGTCCTATAATTGAGTAAAAGGCATACTTTATTTATTAATTTCGTCTTTCTTACGAGGTGTGGTTGGTGTACACCACAGCTGGTCTGTTTATCAGATATGGTATTATATATATTTATATATATATGACTAACACGAAGAGGTCAAGTTCTAGTGCTCAATTCTAAGAGTGCAATGTCAACAAACTAGTAAAAAATTCCTAGTGTTGACTAAACTATATATAGTAAGTCGGTCTGAATGAACATTTGCATGATTGCTCCACATAAATTTTTATGCTTCTACGGTATTTACAAATGGGCTATTAAACACGTTAATAATGAACTTATATGCCAACCTCTTTGTATTTATTGTATAGACCAGGTACGTCATGTCAGGCTATTTATTATATCTATCTACATATATACAGTTTGCATAAAGACAAGAGACATATTTATCCTTATACTGAGCTTAGAGTCTGTTCAAGCTGAACTGAATTCAGTAAGGGTTGAGTTTAGTTGACTGAGAATAATGAATAGCAATAAGGATGAGGATGAACGTTCCGGCTGTCTGCCCTGCCTTTCCTCTATATATTATACACTGTATTCTGTCGTTATCTATACTATACCTACACTATATTATATCTCTCTATCTTTTTACCATAAATGTTTCTTTGTACTTTGCACACTACGTGGAATTAATACGTATACTTATTAAATATTAAATTAAAGGAGGTTTTCTATGAATGAATACGAACTTTATAGATTAAGGAATCACACTACACTACACTAAACTATAATCTACACCTGTAGTAGTAAATGCGGAGACAGATAGATACGATTACGATACCCAGAACTCGTTTTCCTGGCCTGGTCTTTACTTTGAATGGTATATATTTATGCACTGCTTATAGAACAGGAGGACAAGAACAGAAACATCCGTTTCAGCATTCGCATTTCCTATATATTATAGTCAAATCCTACGCAATCATTTAAACTGTTCAGCCACAGACAGAGTTGATGTAATGTAATGTAAATGATGTTTACCAAGACAGCAGACAGCATGAAAACACACCTGCTGACTACTACTATTTACAGACTACAGACTGAGTGACTACACACGCACACGCAAGCACTGCCATATTTCATGGTTAAATGAATTCAAATGATTGGTCAAGACATGAAGTTGAAGGTTTTTTCGTCTCAGAAACACCCAGATAATACTGGTGCTCGTTGTTTGGTTGGTTCTGGTATCATGATTTTCGTATGGGGTCGAGTAGGATGGAATCATAGGTATTTGATTTGTGCTGAAGCGCAATAAAACCTTCGAGACATCTTATAGGCAAGTTCGGTTCATTTGAATGTGGAATGTACGCTTCAATCACTTTGATTAAGTACATCTTTTGATCCTCATTCTAGTTTTTTTTTTTTATAAATAATTGCATTAAAATTGTCTTTGAACAAGTCACGTCTTTAAATGTTTAATGTATTTTGCATGTTTTAAATTTTCTTTTCATTTCTTAGGAGTTGGACATCGAG
>JAAXYV010001081.1:0-10241 GCA_036851875.1 Novacerus sp. FZ-2019
ACCTTCGGTTTGAGATGTGGTGGGCACAATTTGGTGAGTTCAAACTCCAGTCGTTCTGAAAATCCTGGAATCAAAGTACATCCTCCAACTAAAAGGATGTTCTGTGAC
This sequence comes from Novacerus sp. FZ-2019, assembly GCA_036851875.1. Classification (NCBI taxonomy): domain Eukaryota; kingdom Metazoa; phylum Arthropoda; class Collembola; order Entomobryomorpha; family Tomoceridae; genus Novacerus; species Novacerus sp. FZ-2019. The sequence continues at coordinate 109 of JAAXYV010001081.1, forward strand.
ATTTCTTTTCTTACGTCGACTCCACAATCCTGTAAAACAAAGGGTTCATATGGTAATTAAACTGGAATTTGCTTTCCTTTTGTGAATGCATAAAATCGTTACAAGCGTTTACCTGTAAAGATTTGAAGACAATTTTTGCTAAGCCCTCACAATCCAACCCATAAACGCCAGGGTCAAAAAATCCTTCAGCCACACCTCGAAGTACATCCTGGTTAACGCCAATAAGATTTGAAAAAGAGAGCACATCTCTCAAATCCATTTCTACAACGATTTCTTGAGAGTCTTGAGATAGTTTTCTTGTACCTCCACCATTAATGCATAAAAAGTTTTCGGATATAAATCTTAAAACCAGATTCTCGGCTGGTGTTGACAAGTACAATCCGTTTTCCTTTTAAATGAAAGGAATATTAGTCATTGAAACAGGTTCGCCAACGCGATCATGTAATACACGCTTAATAAAGTAAACAATGTTTACTACCTGTGGACCAAGGCCTTGACGTAACGAATGCTTAAGAGGATGACCTCCAAACGGGGCACGTCCCCAGGCATGACTGAGAACAAATCCTTGGCTAACTGGAACAATATCACATCGTTCTCCAACATCACACACAATCCCATTGTCTGAAGAGTAAGCCCAGAATGCCACAACACTTTGATGACATAAAAGAGCACTACGCACCTATTATTTGTTAATAAAACTTTCACTTAGACCATCAATATCAATATTTAAAAGCAGTTTTGAGAAATACAAGTACCTGGAATGTATGGAACAATAGCTGTAAAATACTTTTACGGCAAGTACTGTCAACTCTTCTAGGAAGGTTAACAATCACTCTATAATTTTCTGGTTTAATATTCAATTCATTGAAGATCTTGAACAAAAATCCTTTCATGGCAACTACATCAAGGGTATTCTACATAGAAATGCTTTTATTAACTATTGTCTAACCTATCACTGTAACAAAGTGGAAAACTTTATGATAAAGAAACTACGTATAATTGAATTGAGCATAAACCTGGCAAAGTTTCGACGTGCATTCGAAAGGAAATCTTATTTTAGCATTCTTCCTGTTTTCAGGCAAATAAACATCACTTCCGTACATTAATCTCCCAGTTTCCGAGTTTTCAGACATAACAGCACCCATAAATACGGCTGGCAAAGTGGCTGTAATAATTTATTGATGTTAATTTTTTATTTTCCCCAAAATTTTGACAAGCTTTAAACTTTTTCTTTGACTCGCTGAAAACAATATAAATAACGTCAGTTTACGTTGGTGAGTCAAAACTCCAGCTCGAATATTTGATGAACCAAAATCAACAAGGAAGATATCCCTGAAAACAGAAGGGTTTTTAGGCAAAATTGGAATGGAGAAAGTCAATAAAGAGGCCGTTTCCTCCTCCAACGCTGCAATCCACCGTCCAGATTCAGCCACAGAAGAACATTGAAATACGTAATAATGGCCTTTCTGTAATTTAAAGAACCAATTTTACGCATTGACCCCTTTTTGACCATGTTAATGACCAATTCTAGTACTAAATTTGTAAAGCGTATAACAATCTTACCCCGTCATCAACTCCAATAATACGATTTGTCATCATTTTGCCCTATAAAGGAATAATAGTTTGGTCTCAGTTATAATAAAATAGTATACACAAAAAATGCAACCATTTGATAATCACCTGTTCTGTGCCAACGAATTCTGTAGGGTCGAGAAAATCCACTTTTCCTCCAATTAAATTGATTGTCTGAAATAAATCCTGACAGTCCTCTTTCTATATACCGTTAAAAAAATGAAGTCTAAGTATCATTCTTACAACAAACATATTTGTCCATTTTTCAGGAAATAAATTCTGTTCAAATTACCTCGTAACCGCTAAGTTTTCCTGAAGCAACTACATAGAACTTCCTTTTCCACGCGTTCCAAAAAGTGCCTTTTTTTCTATTGCCACTTAAAATGTTCATGTAGCCAGCCATAACATCGTTTGGAGAAGTTCCATGACTGGTTTGTTTAGGTTCGCACATGGCATACAGTCTTTTCAGCAACGGCTCCTATATTTCCAAAGTAAAATGGGTAAAGACTTTCTTTCCAGATAATTCCGAGTAAAATTGTATACTAATGCTTGGTTCAAAACAACTAAAATGTCTTACAGGATCCCAGTCCGACGGAATTCGAATATGTTTTGTGATGATTTCTTCTGGAAGGGACTTTTCTTTCGATTCGTCCATCCCATCGTCTGGAGAGAAGCCCATCATATGATTTGAGGTCTGGTCGTAGTCATGGAGACCAAAAGGATCAATGTGGTCATGGTCACTTAAAGGATACTTTCTTTGGCGAATTGTTTCTGAGCAAAACTCACTGCACCGATCCAACTCAGGATCAGTGTCTGATGACATTTGGCTTTCTGTCTCTTCTTGTATCACCTCTAGACCTAAAATATTGTGCAATATAATCCCATGAAAACACCCTGATTGGCAATTAAAAATCAATGCAAATTTAATGCTTCGATGAATTTTACCATAATCATTATAAGAAGAATCTCTAAAATCGTCAGTGCAATAGTCATAATCCGGGGGTGGAATACTTGGCTCGGCTTCCTCTACTACAGTGTATTCATAATCATCAGAGTCACTTCTGTCTTGCTCAACCAGATCACTCCGGTTCTTTGGACTTTGTGCTAATATCAACTTAGCTGCTTGAGGTATCAAACTCTCTGTGAGCAGCACAAAATCAATCAATTTATTGCTTTGTCAATTTGCTACATACACTATCCATACTATACACTATACATAGTTAGTCTCATTCGCATGAAGTGTACTTAAACAAACTCATCCATACATTTTATTTATATATATATATAAAAAAGATATAACAGTAAGAATAAAAATAAAATAAAATACTGCTGCTTTACAACTTACCAACAGAAACGGCTGCATTGGACTTAGGCTGGGCGTAAATGCACTCATTGGACTTAGGCACGTCATAAATAATGCTCTAAATCCCACACACAACAAAAACGATCATGACAAGACAGACAAAAGAACCGAGCAGTTACTAATTACACATCACAGATATATAAATCTAAAAAGAAACTACAACACAGAAATAAAGAAAAGTATATAAAAATTCAACAATATCTGTATTTTTATACGTAATAGATTAAAAAATCTCAGAAAGTGAGTTCCAGCTCAGTACTAACTCTGTGCTGAAGCTGTTGCAGCTGAAACTGTTATGAATTGCAAATACTGGGGCGTATGATTATTAGCACCTGCCTTGAAGCATCTCATACTCGAGCGAACATGATGCATTTGAGATGAGAACATTTAAACTCATTCCCATCTCTTTCATTCTACAGCCAACAAGGCAACGCACATACCTCAACTCGACTTCTACGAATCTCAGCCCATCATACAATACCATACCAACTATAACAATTAAACAAATGGAGTCAGAGCGCATCCAGCCGTACCCCAAAAACTTGAATACTATCCTAGAAAACGACGGGCAAACAAAACAATTCCAAGAGAGAAAAAAAGCATTGTTGCATCCTTCAATGTCTACCAGAAGTTGTTCCTCCATCACAAAATCAGATAACTGTTTAAGCGGTGCGTGCAAGGGAGAAACTCCTTATTGTTTAGATATTCAAAAAACTAACTCATACGAGGGAATTACGAGGAAATGAACTCACTTACGTTCAATGTTATGTTGCGTTGAAGAGGATCTTATATGCTATTCCTGCCTGCACTTCCTCTTACCTTCTAATATCAGCTATCAAAACACCCACCCACACTACACACTCTTCCACAAACAAGTATAAAATTAAGCCTTTTAAAAGCAATCACTGCACCGGAACAATTACAGCAAAAGAATTGGCTAAAAAATCCGAAGATACGCAACTAACTTTTATTACTACATAAGAACTTGCACTTAATTCTCAAAGATGAAACACAAGAATATATATATATATATACCTGTATATATACCTGTATATATAATGTATATACACGACTTACGAAGTAATTACTATTACATAAAAGCGTGAGTGAGTGATCACCTGAGATGAGTGATTTGGAGAATGTTGTCGATGGAATAGAGAGAGATTTTCGTACAGACCAACTTGGTCAGTGTCACCTTCATCAAGAGGACTACCGGTCTCGTAGAGAGAGTCCGCCGACGGACCATTCGGGTTGCGGCTCAGTGCAGAAGTACTGTGAAGTATTTTTGAACTCATCTTCTTCTTCAGTCACCAACCCCGGGGATGGTGTTTCTACGCACCTTCAAACTTGACAGGAAATACAATAAACAGCACTATTATAATTTTGTATTATTATATACTTTTCCTTTTCTAAACTACGCAGAAACATAGTGCACTTGCACAATGTATGTATACAATCACACAAACAGGGGCTAAAACAGTAGATATGAGAGATGTCCACGCTTTAGCAACAACAAAAGTCTTCTAACACACTAGGAAGGAGTACAAGTGATACGTTAAGCTACGCTATAAGGACTAAGCAGCAGCCATCAACAATTTATATGTATGTATATATATATACCTATGTATGTATATTATATACCATTTTATACTATATATTTCTTTTCCACTCCACAGTCCACCGTGCACAATAGAACGCTGTGGCAAAGTTAGTGGTGGAAGGACTGATGGATGAACGTCTTTCTTATTACAGAATTGGGTGGAGAGTGATATGCCACACATAAGGTTTCACGTAGAAAAAGTAATTTAATACCTTGTCTACCTATAATATAACTACCTACGGTGATGATTCTCATTCTCTCGCTTTTCACTCGAGGTGGGGTAAATATAAAAAGCTAAAATATATCTATATATATAATCTACACATGCAATACGTATGAAACTATATTATTTATATATATACCGTATATATATATATATGTCTGTTCTGTATCTGCAAGTGCCAAGAAGTGCCAGTGCCATACAAATACAAGTACATAATATGAAATATTATGGCTGAGTTGAGTTGAGGTTTGAGGTATGATGGTTTCACGGTATATCTCCTTGCTGTCTGTAAAACTAGAATTACATTATCTCAGTCTGTTATATAAAGGAAGGGAGAGTCAATGAAACCAAGAAAATGCAATTAATCGGGTTGGAAGCAGTAAGAAAATAGTCTTGCAAATCTAAAGCAACAAAATATCTTTTCTTCGCATTGCAAAGACAATATACAATTATTAAAGTGTACAAAAAATTCCGGCCGATAATCCGTTCAACCCATACATTCAATTTCAATTCAACATTCAACATTTGGGTTTTTAAGGACTGCTGTGGTGTAGAACAACTTTCTGGTCCAATTGTATTAAATTAAATTCAATGCTGAGCATCTCATAATGAAACGAAGGCGGACAAAAAGGATCGTGCCGGAGTGACCAGCCAGACAACATTAGTCAGCCCACACCAACTTGGCAAACATATCGTATAACACATAACATTCGGACAGGCAGGACACAGTCAGACACATATTATACGTGCGAGAAGATCTTTAATAAGACTACATAACTACATATATTATTACTTTACATATATGCCTAATACATACAAACATACAATTGAGTGAGTACAGAGATTACTCTACATGCACCACTTATACACGTATGTACTTATTACATACGCATAGTTTTCATGATAAACAAGAGCAAATAGATTTGAGTCTAACCATCACACACAACACAACACACACACACCCAAGCATGAGGCCTGTTGTTTTACATTATTTGTCTAAATACAAGTTTGTAAGTGCATAACTCACACACTTGTCTATAATATACTCTGTAATAATGTGTGTATGCTTCATGTCATGTCACTAACTTAATTTCTTTCAAGGCTCAACCAACCATATAAGTTCATTAATGTAACTCAAACACGGCCGTCAATTTTTTTGTCACTTGGCAAATCTAGGAACTAGTATATGTGCAGATTATACAATTCAGAGAGCAGAGCTGAATAAATAAATAATCATCAGTCTCAAAACGAAAACTAAGACTCATTCTTGAGTCATTTTTTATGCTCCAAGTGCTCCTAGTGTAAAAGAGTAAGTATGAATTAACTCAATTTGAGCACACATGCATTTACAGTTTGTGCAAACTATATATACCTATATATAATATATATATATAATAACTGCATTCAAAATCCCATTTTCAATTATAACGTAGTTTATGTACAACTTGATCCTCTCTCGTAAATTTATTTGAAAGAGGCAACGCAGTCCAAAATCTAGGCCAAAACTTCTTTCAATTACTTATGCGGTCGGTCCGTGTTCTTGTACTTCACTTTAAGTACAAGTACAAAGAACTGTACTGTAGTGTATCGGAGATGAGATGAAATGATGAGGGAATATTTACAGTTTCATGACTGAATTTGTAACTTTGCAAAGCTTTGAATGAATTCTTGACGCAGCTGTGTGTGCATTGATTCGTGTGTAATTATCGGCCTACTCAACATTAATGACTTTTATAACTCCTGTCAGACATAAAAAGTAACTTCTGGAGTGTGAGTAGATTACATACATTTCTAAATCTGCACTACAGATAAAATATAGGTAAAGGTTTCTAGACACAACTACTACTACACACTACACAGGTATTGTAGTAGTGTATAGGTACACAAGTATATTATTAGAAATTATATGAACTGATGCGCATGATGCAGAGACATCACCTCTACCTTACCTATATTATCTTGTCTTAGGACCTTAGCAACCAACCCATGTGAAATGTAATGGAAGTAAATTGCAAATTCAATTCAAGCCCACGCAAAATCGTGTGCAAATTCTTTAGCACACCCTAACCATTTTGTCTTACTTAACTACCTGAAGTCGGGAGAGTTTTATTTTCATAATAAATATGGCCTACACACCTGCTTCAAGGGAAAATAATTTATTTTAAAGTATTTTCATCTAGTATGCTGGTTTACAAGTGACATCAATATTACAGAGAAGACATACCTTGTATGCCGCAGATCGAACTTTATGCTACTAATTCCCTGTTAAATTCTGTGTACACTCTATTTTATTTTATCAAAGACAAAAGAGAGTCCAATATTGAATTTGGCACTCAGAGTAATAATTTACTTATGGAAACCAACCGCAAGACCCAAAAGATTGCATTCCATTACATTATATACCTATCATGATTTGACGATGAGTTTCCTGTGAAACATTCCGTGAGAAATGACTGAGGAGCTTAAGAAGGTTAGACGAATAAACATTTTTTTTTTCATTCATTTCGTGCGTCTCTGTTATATCCTTGATGATTCTGTGGTTTATGCCATCTTTTTTCTCATCAAATACAATTTTGCTGTATATAATATATATACAATCCACTGGCACACAATACAATTCATAACAAAGCTACATTGCTAAAGCTGAAACATTAACAAGAGCAAGGCACATAATATTATACTCTTGTATTCGTCATGAAATGAAGATAGCAAAATTGCAAGACCTGCTTTAGTCATTTATTTATGTATACATTTGTACATTAGAGCCTACATGTTGTACTACGATTACCTACCTACCTACCTACCTACCACTACTCATAAAAACTCTACATGTATTCACTACTACAATAAAACATAGGATTACATCCGATGTGGCAATACAATCATTATGATCAAGCCCCTTGTGCTATGCTCTATTGACCATTCGGGTTTTTAATTTTTCTATTTTCTATTCACTCCTACCATGCCATCCTCCCTTGATGAGACAAAATGATAAACTTGTCTTTAGCTTTTCTACTACTACTCCTCTTCTCGTCTCTTCTCTTCTCAGCACGCAGGGTGTGGGTTTATTTTTCTAGCAGATAAAAAATTTCTATAATAAAAGAAAAGTCCTTCAACCTTTGTTTGCTTCTACATTATTCTCTACACAGTTGAGCAGAAAAAATGTATTAGGAAATTGTCACTGTCACAGTGTAGGAGGACAATGCAAATATACATTTGTGACTTTTTATTGGAAACAGCTATTTACGATTTACATAACTCATTTAGCTCCCCACATTTCTGCATTCTATGCTTTATATTATTATACCTATATATTATCATACGATAGACAAATTATTCACAACACCACACACAACAACAACAACAATATCAAACATATCAAATGACGGGAAAGGAAATTGGTATCAAATACATCAGATCTACTGACAATTCTAACTCTGACGTTCAAGCATCGTATAGTATATGTGACTGTAATTCTGTAAATCGAATAATTAGAGCAAACGAGATCCTGTACCCACGGAAGGGAAGGTGCGTGCCGGATACACATTTACATTATTATTAACTAGACTCAACTCTCAAGTTAACGTCGACATTAACGAGTGCGACACTCGATTACTTAAAGAGCTATATATGTCGCAATTACTCATATGTAAATAGATTAAAGAAATTGACTGGTTGGGTTGTGAATGAAAGCCTGCTCAGTAGCACACCACTAAACTAAAGTATAACTAAACTGTACAGAGACATTACTCATACATACATACATACATACATGCATACATAATAATATACTCGGTACACATAATCTACACAACATACTACATATTATACTATATTCTAGCCTTTACTATAAAATGTATGCATTCATACTTAAGTATATATGAACGACATATCGGGTTTGCTTGCTTGCATTATTCCCACTGCATTGCATTGCAGATTGCAGCTTGCCTTGCTTTACCGGCTTGGTTTACTCAACAAAACAACATTCAATTCAAGTAAACTCAAGTGAACTAAATTGAGCTATAGAGAGACGATGACCAAGAATTGCATTAACATTCTACATTTTTAAATACATTTTGTTTAATGTCGTACTACTAATTGCGATTCCATTATTCTACACACAAGTAGGTACTCTACTCTTTATTCTTATAAAATATGTGTGCTATAAAATTGCATTGTATTGTGAATATATGAGTCATTGCGTTATTTATTTCACTATATTTATTGCTGTATAGAATATTATTATGCATACAGAAAACGTCAAACAAACGATAAGATTACTGTATGTATGTATGTATATATAATAATATAATAATATATGTAGGTATACCTACCTGGAATTTTCGCTGCTGCGGTGGTTTGTAATAATATGATGTGAAGTAGAATAAGAAAAGATGTTCAATACTGTGTTGTTTAGTAGCAATGATAATCTCATTCGTTGGGTTGAGAGAGTTGAGTCACACTTTTAACACACAAAGGAGCTTTAATTCAATGTTGAACCAACATTTGTTTAAGTTATTTAAAGAGTTTCGATGAATCAAACTCTTTACAATGTATATTGAATATATTATATGTATGTATATATATAGACACCTATTGAAGCAACACACAATTTGTATGTGCGTATAAAGCTGTCTTCTCTCTCGTTCTTGAAATACTTGTTTAATTATATAGCAAGTGCAACTTGTGCAACTTGAACTAAAGGGCAATTGTCCAATTGTTTGAGCCGACAACAATCAAATTGGCAATTAGCACTTGTTTGGCTTGGCACTTGGACTATATGTCTATTTATCTATAGTCCATAGGTGTATGAAGAAGATTGGGTTGAGTTGGGAGTAAAGAAGACTTACAACCAGAACGCATTTATTATTTATCGGAACGTATTAACCACCAGGTATCCCATCTGTATATATAGGTATTAATGTTGTTTACTCAGAATGATGTATAGGTACTAAAATAGTTTCTCTATCCTATCCTATCATATCTCAATTCGCAATCTAAGGTTCGTATGTCGTATGTATATGTATTAGGTATATTATGTATCATAGAGAGATAGAGTGGTAATACTTTTTTTCTGCAAGTACTTGAGGAATTATTCAGTCTCACACTACACTGGATAGAATTTGACATTCAATTACGTAACTTTACTGTTGACTTTGTCTTTACTCTGTTGTTTACTATTGCGCCTAATCACTAATTGTTAATGATGGCAGTATATATTGCGTCTCTCTGTAGTGTAGGTATTGCACATAACATTGTCTGTAATGTTCTACGAATGCATGTGTAAGTTGGTACGGTACGTACATTCAAATTAACACTGATATAGCTTTGTTTATAAAGTGGATGTGTTGTGTTTTTAGAGTAGTAGTAGTAGT